>JAODPA010084045.1:41430-57990 GCA_025585075.1 Nepenthes mirabilis | reverse complement strand
AAAAAATAAGACAATAACCAATAATAAACAAGAGATAATTTTTGGTGATAAAGAGAATTTAATACCCGCGACTATCTAGAAAAATCCTTTGAGTTTCAACGGTCAGAGAAGATGTCCACTATGAAAATTAACTTACAGATCGAATGGTACAGACGTGTTAACCTTGTCAATTTACTCCTATTTTATGATCCTTACCAATGAACCCCTTAGATTTGCTTGCGGTAATGGATTCGGACACCTTCCGATCTTCACGCTAATCTTCCCTCACAAACCGCTTGAATTGCCGCACACCACTGGAACCCAATGTCTACGCCACCGACGTCGCCACGAAGGTTAACAAGTGAGAAGACGTGCATAGAATAAAACACGTTATGGAGAGAAAACTTTGTTAATGAAGCACAATCATTGGAGGAAAGTTTTCTCAACAATGGAATATAAAAATGAGAAATTTTTTAAGATAGATGCTACTTCAAGATCGTTCAAAAGGCCCAACCAGAGTTTTAGCAACTGAAAGAAGGGAGAAATTTATATAGATACTGAAAAAAATGCGTTTAAGAATATGATTGTTCCTGCGCTCGAGCACGCGGTGGACCCGCCTAGAGTTTCAGGAGAAAATCTCACAAATGCTCGAGCGAGCAGGCGGCAAGTTTCGGGTGTGTGGTTACTAGATTTTGTGCTTGAGCGCACAATGAGCGAGTAGCAGGCGCGAGACTACTGAAATTTGGGCTCGAGTAGATAGCGAGTGAACATCAAGCGGCAGGCTACTGGATACGGCGCTCGAGTGCGGATTGAGCGTGCCTCGAGCTTGGATACTCTGTGAGTAGTGCTTGAACGCAGGTCGGGCGACGGGCAGCCGTGGTTATCGGGAAAGGTGCAATGATGATTCGCGAATAGAAATCTGAGGAAGAGCTTCCAAACACGAGAAAGGGCGCGACGGATGACCAAACGAGCAACCCAATACAATCACAGAATATGCCAGCTAAAAATACACGTAACAGATGCGTTCTAAATCCAAATTTTAAACAGATTTTGGTTGAGTTGTCCGTCGAGTTTCGATTTCGTTCACTGAGTCTCAAATCCTACACACCACAATTTCAAATAAGAGGTCAGGTGACGACGGAATGTGGTCTCATCGAAAATATTCCAACGCTCAAATCAGTAATCAACCTTCTGAAGACAATAATGTGGATATAGAGGATATAATATGAATACTGATGAGTATTTGTGGATGTAAGTGGGAGTGCACTCGTAGAGAGTGACTTTGCTGTTATTACTCGTGAGGAGTAGACTTTCTAAGTATTGAGTTCGTTGAGAACTAGTCACACAGAGAGAGAAAGAGTGTTTGGATACTCATATGTCTGAGAGCTTCTGAGAGTTTTGTGATTGTTTTAGAGATTTTGTGGACAAGAGAAGGCCTTGCCTTTGCAGGGAGTTTTTATGGCCTTTTATAGTCATGGACTCTTGGCTGCCTTCCTTATACAGTGAGGTTGGATATCCGCTTACTGTGTGAGATCGTTGACTTTTCTATGTTGGCATGAGCGCCATTCCCGACTGTAATGGTCAAGAAAGCGGATCTCCTTCCTTCTGTATTTTGTAACCGTTAGGGTTTCCAACAAACCGCGCATAGATTTTAGCGCCTTCCTTCCGGGATGTGCTTTGATCCCGGGATGTAAAGCTTGCCTTCTTTGGAGCTACGTAAAATTAGGGTAGATGATCGTTGTGGCTTGAAGATGAACATGTAGGCCAATCTGGGTTTGGGCCGTGTGTGTCCTGGACCTCAACCGGTCTACTTGTCACTTCTCTAGTCAACGGAAGAATTGACTGTCCTGGGCTTAGATGGGCCGTCCTAATTTTGGGCCCCTGTCGGCCCACTTGCTTCTCGTTCGGTCAATGACAGTGTTGACTGTCCAAACATAAATGGGCCACTAAGGGCTTGAGCCGTTTTCTTCTTTGTAGGTTAGCCCGTTGTTGGCGTCTCCATCAATTCTCTTATGAAATTTTTTTGGATAAATAAAGAAAAAATATACATATGTATTATTGATTTTGTATAAATAATATCATTCATTGATTAGAAAAGATAATAAATTATGATTTTAGTCAATATGATTCAAACGTTTTACATTCTCATTTCTATAAAAATAGCATGTTTGATGTGTCAATGTCGTGTCATCTGAGTTTCAGGCTGGTCTCCACCACAAAAATATGGAGACCTTGCATGCATTGATTTGTTCATTTGGAAACCTATATGCAAAAGAAGAGGAAGGGCAAAAATTGGAAGTATGTGAGAAATCCAAGTGTCGATAGCCAACAGAATCGCTGGCCACATAAGGATGAACTCGTCGAACCTGAAGAGATGCAGGGATTACTCGTACGAATAGAAATCAAGCGTAGAGGAAGAGTAGCGATACTAATAGAAAATGGCTTGATTAACCATTGAGTATGGATAAAAATATCAGTATCGATATCGGTATTGGTATAAATATTAGCTGTAGTCATATTGATATTTGATAATACGTATTTATATCAGATAATATCGGAAGAAAAAAACTTTAAAAATCATAAATTGATAGGAAAATATTTGTCGATATATTGTTAATATGATAATATGCCACAATATTAAGAAATATTAAATATTTGCTAATATTTTAAATATCGGCTAACAATCGACAGTTCGACCCTTGTAAGAATCTCATGC
Organism: Nepenthes mirabilis; assembly: GCA_025585075.1. Lineage (NCBI taxonomy): Eukaryota > Viridiplantae > Streptophyta > Magnoliopsida > Caryophyllales > Nepenthaceae > Nepenthes > Nepenthes mirabilis. The sequence goes on along the minus strand of JAODPA010084045.1, from coordinate 55,295 downwards.
ATTAAAACAAAGGGTTGATAGTCAAATAAAAAAACTTTACACATTCGCTAATATTTCGCAATCCCATGAGAATTCAGAGCATCCTTCCAATGGGGAGACCAACATATCTATCTAATGAGTAAGATTAAGTTGGGTGTAGATAAATGATAAAGATTGTATTAAATAATTTAAATAGCTATTCAATTTTCTAACCGTTAGAGGATATAATAGCCTCAAAACTCGAAGGATTATAACAACTTTCGAGCATTCAAGAGCAGCTAGCTTCCTTTTTTGAATTCTCTTTCATTCTGCTCTATTTTAAACAAAGATCTATATCTATAAACATTCTAAGTATAAAATATGCATAACAATTACTAATTGGTCAAGAAGATATATTCTCATTGTTAGAGATCGGCCGACCACTTTGGTGAATCGAGAAGAAAGAATGAACAACGACAATGCAAAGTAGTTAAACAATAATCACACAATAAAATAAGATACAAGTAATTTATTTGGAAACCCTTTTTTTAATAAGAAAGAAAAATCATGGGACGATACGTTCAAAAATCTCCATTGTGTAAAATTGATTACATAAACCTCCAATACAAGAAATAAGAACTCAATTCATTATATCAGATGGGCTAGAGTAACAGTGAAGACATGATAAAATAGTTTTTCCTCACTTTTCTCTCTCTCTTTTTTTCTCTGATTGACAACACTCAAAGGTCTAATTTTTCAAATATTTTAGGTGAAGTCTGCTTTGATTTACTATCGCTCTCCTTTTATAAACCCTAAAATTGGTTTCACACGCTTTTGTTCTGGGCTCGTCATTTAGGTGCCCTTCGGCATCATCATCTGGTTGCTCCTCGAATTTAGCATCCAATTGATCATTAGACTCAATATCACTAGTTGCCTTGATACATCTTTGTTTGCTTGTACTTTGGACTTGACGTTCTGTCATCGAGCTCGGATGTCCTCGGGGCTTGTCGCATGCAGTACTATTTCATCTCAATATTGAATCTATGTATATTCGTTTGAACTACCGGACGATCCATTGACCGATTATGGGTCCATAAGAGAGTGACTCATAACTTAATAGTCAGTGCTCACCCAATAAATGAAACACCATATCCAAGCTCGTCAAAAGTACACCTTCAAAAAAAAGTTCGAACCACAAGGCATTTGAGCCTTGTGATGTATTTGAAAGAAAATTCGGAAATAAACAGCAAAAGCAAACTAAAAAGTAGCACCTTAAAGCACCTACCAATGACCAGTGCAGAAAAACAGGCAAACTGCTAAGAGGTTCAATTTTGTTACAGGAAGCAGATAGAGAGTTAAGTTGCTCAGGTGCCATTACCGACAGCTGGCCTTAGATTTTTGAGCCTTATGATGCTCCATGCTACCAAAGAGGAGATGCAATGAACTCAAATTATTTCCGCAATACAAAACGCAGAAGACACGAAAAAGCTAAAGAGCTGCGAAATCAATAAGCACCTGCAACTATAGTTGCAACAGCAGTCAAGAAACCTTGTCTTCCTAACAGAGGAATGATGGTAGAGCTACATGCAGAAAGCATGGCAGCTGTGTTGACAATGAGATCCCTTTGATAATCAGAAGTCGTGCTTCTGCAGAACAGGCGACCAAGCCCTTGCGAAGCCAGTTGTGAAAACCCGGCAGCTTAAATTAAACGAGGAATGCAGTTTCTTCCGATACGCTGAAGTGAAAGAGGTACATGAATGACTTTACTTTCCACAACCCAATGTAACGCTATAAGCATGTAACAGAAAATTGATCCATCAACAACATAATTTTGGATCCGTCGCTCAGATCTGCCAGCAACACACTTATGTGACGGATATGCCAAAAGAATCATAGCTAGTATGGGCAAAATTAGAGACAAATACATCAAAACTCGATGATGCTGGGCAATTTCAAGCATTGATGCAAGGTCCAAAGAACTAGCAGCCTGCTTTGTTAGCCCAAATTCCATAATGAATCTGAGGACACAGACCAATATTAGTGACAAAGTTGCCTGCAAATAAATCAACGTAAAAATTAGTATAAAAAATTGTTAGGTTATGGGTCACTTCCGTGTGGGCCCATACCCATTTAATATGTCAATTAATGGTATGAATAATGAGTATTTTTGCATACGCTTCGCGCACACGACAAAGGCCTGAGGTGCTAATTCCAATGGCATTACGCCTGAGGTGTGCCTTAAGGCGCCATTTCCAAAAACTCTACGCTGGATCCACACCTGCAGTGAGCAAAAGCGTCATTTCCAGAAGCTCCGCGCTGGAGCCACGCTTGCCAGGCGCTCGAGCGCCATTTCCAGAAGCTCTGTGCTCGAGCCATGCCAACCTAGCGCTCAAGAGAAACCCAAATGATAAAAATGCGGCTAATGTGTGTTAGGGTTTTATCACTGCAATTTGAGCGCCATTTTGAGAGATAAGGTGATAAAGAGAGAAAAGGGAGAAGAGAAAGATTTGTGCATCCGTTTGTATTTCGAATCAAGTTTCAATATCAGTCGATAGTAGGTACGCTATTCTTGCTGTTGAGAAAAACGTTTACCATGTTTTATTTCTTCTCTTTCATCTTGTGTTTTTTATTGTATGGATTTGTTTTAAGACAAGATAGTTTGACCTTATATTTAGGGTTTATGTAATCGAGACATTGCATAATGGAGATATTTTTTAACCTTAAGTCCCGTGATTTTTCTCTCTCGTTTAAAAAAGAGTTTGCCACATAAAAATCGTACCTTTATTGATCGTGTATACTTGTTCTGTGCTTGTCATGTGTTATTGTGTATTTCCTCGCGATTCAAATAAGAGGTTGGGTCCCAACAAGAAGAATCAAATCTTTAATAAATACATGAACACAACATTAAAGAGAGAAGTAATTTAAGAAAAAGGAAAGAAATAGTCTAAGCAGACTTCACAAACATACTTCTAGTGGCAACTTCACCGTCATAATTGAACAGCGTAGTTCAAGAATCCCAATGGTTGCCAAGAAATACAATGCAACTTTTCCTTCTTCCACTAAACATGACATACAGAAAGAAAAAAACGACAGTAATTATCACTGATGAGTACACGACATACTTCCAACAAGCAACAACAGATTTCAGAGAATTAAACCTTACAGATATAACTATTTGAAAGGAAACTGCATGCCCGTATCAGCACTACGAACAATGCAAAAATTAAGTCTGTTGAATCCTCAGTATGTCCAGCGGAGAGGAAGGATGAGCCACAGAACTTATTCAATCTCTTGATAGCAATTAATTGTATGAAAAGAGATGCAAAAATAACACTCAAACCAACACCCATGAGCTTTAAATTAGACTCAGTCCATCTCGAGAGTGCAAGCTCAATAATGCGGTCAAGAAACTTCAGATATGAGTTAACCTGCCTCATCACTGCCGATAATAATGAATCATAGCAACCCATTTTGCAAGACGGTGAATCTTTTACAACATCTAATCAATACTAATGCGTGCTTTACGGCGGCTGCTGGTAAATCGGAGTTGGAGACAAGGAGAGTGAAGGGAGCGGGGAGTTCAAGCAGAGGGAAATAGAAGGGGAATGAGGGATGGGGGGAATTAGAGAGAGCAGAGAGAAAAGACTGAGGACTTAGAGAGAGAAATCGAGGACACCGAGAGAGAGAGAGGGACAAAGACACAGAAGACGGGGAAACTATTCTTTCTGCCTCTCGCTGCCTAGCCCAGTAATTGGGCTTCGTACAGCAATGCTATTACGTGGTCCAGCAAAGCTGTTAACAAACTCAATTATCTACACTATTAACAAACTCAACTATTACCAACAGTGCACATGTGAGGAAATTAACTATTAACAAATAGACAGTGCACATGTAATTCAACGTGAAAAATTTCAACATAATAAATTCAGATTCATAATATTGTTGTCTCTATCAAAAGAACATTGTCCTCAAGGTTTAGTGTGCATGTTAGCATCCGTAACAATAGCGAAAATCTTCTAATTGTCATTATCCGATCGATTATGACACCGTCATCCTTCAACAACCTTTCTGCCGCATGCGAAGTGTATAGAATCTTTGGTAGGCAGCTCCTCGTACAAATTGTCCCGTCTATTGTGACCTGCACAAAGGCCCAGCCATTTCCATATTGAAAAATATACTATATGACATTCCAACAGGAAGGAGCAAAAGAAAACATGCATCCATCATCTCCTTCAAACAAATTGAAACCCCGAGCCCAAATCCACAGTGCTCTAATGGCAGACATAAGGAGAGACCCAAGACAAGCTCCCCAGTGATGAAGGCTAATACAATTACCCTCAAAATAATTCAGATCAAACACCCTACTTATTGTCAAATTAGCAACATTTCTCATAGCCTCTGTAGTCCAAGCCAAGTTCAATAATAATGCAATTACAATCAATGGTGGAAAATAAAACTTCAAAGTTTCAATCAATGCCACAACCCATAGAAGCATCCAAATAAATCTAGCCCCCAGCATTAAATAAGTGGGTCGGTTCCAATCACGGAACTTGGATACCGGCTCAAGGGGTTTGATCAAAATCTGGGAGTGACACCCAATTCTGTGAGCAACCCGGTAAGCATTCTAGCCATTTCCAACAACAAATAAAACGAGACAAGCTCCAACTCCGTTGGTGGCCAACTTGTGGAAGCAAATCAAGAGCAGGCATAGTAAATCATATACAAATGCTGCAGAAGAAGTGCCCTGGGCATAGTAAATCAGGGTTGGGGGTAGGCTTCCATACATGGCCGCAAAGAAAACAATCAATACAAATGAACTCCAAAATATATGATAACTTTCTTCAACCAACAGCAAATTGTTGAGCCACTTGAAGGATTTTTGGCAGCAAAACTGAGCCCTATTGCTTCTGTCGCCCTTTTGGGTGAGTAATCCACCAGCAAATTCCACAAGTCCCCAAATGTCTACTATTGTGATAGGATCTAGTGGTTTACTAATTTCCTTTCCTCCATCTCTGGCTCAGTATTAGGGCAAGCCTTGGTAATGATTAGATCAGTAAAATACGCCCCTCCGGTAGCAAGCCTAATTCATCACTGAGGATAATAATCCCTGCCTGGGGTGGTGCTAATACGTGAAAATGGGTTGCAATCCCATCAAGGCTGTTCACATCTTGATAATGTGATCCCAAAATTGTTAGGAGTCTCAATAACAAGTTTGCCATAGCCGGAATTACTTCTGCAAACCATAATGCTCTAGACCACACATCAATAAATTGAGGTGAACCATAAATCAATTTTATCCCACAACAAAGGAATTAATTTTGCATCTAGGAGCCAGCTTGTGGAAATGTGAATCCTGTTTGCACTGTAAATTTGGAACTCTAAACTTGTGGCTCTGGAAGGCAACGACTGTGTCCCAACCATCATACATAAAAACTATGGAGTCTTACATTGATGACCCAGTGTGACCCGTTCATCCCAGTTAAGGCACAAGCCTCATTCTGGGCGAGAGGCTAATTCAGCAGGTGTGAATTCATTTATTGGCAATGCAGGGGAGGAGGATTTGGCCAAAGTTGAAACAGGATTATCAAGAGCGTAGTGAGTAATGGGGTATGAGGACTCACCCGATTGGCTGCCACATTTTCCTCCACCCACTTTGTCATACCGAAGACATCCGGTGTAGTCACAAGCTTCTACAATAGGAGCACACGGCTTGGTGGTCCTGTCAGGGGGTGTACTGGCTGCTTGGACAACGACTGACAGTGAAAATTGGGGCATCCAGTACCAACCGTGCTGTCATTGGGAAGCCAAACGGGAGTACCGATGTAGAAGACGGGTGATACAAGTAGTAGTAAAGGTAAGGTTTGAGCAAGTTGGAGGAACATATCAGAGATGGAAGTCATGAACGGTGACGGAGGCAGATGGATAGGTAGAGTTGCGGATGATACTATTTGTTGTTCGATTAGGGTTGGTGAGTGTGGACTTTCATTGAGGGGTTGTTAGATATGTGCCTTGGTGGAAGCAGAGCTAGTGATGCGGTCATCCTGTGGGTATATGGACGCGATAAAGGGCACAATTTCTAGTTGAGGTAAGGGAAGATAAGGAGTAGTTGTGGCGTCTGATGAAGATGGAAGCACTCTGAGTGAGGTTTGGGCTGAGATTTGTAGATGCGGTAGTGGAATCGTGGTCGAAGATGGGCCGAACGTAGTGGTGGTTGGAAGCAATGGTGGAGGATGGAAAATCATAGGTGGAGCCGTCACAAATGGTGAAGGGTTCAACAACAACGGCAGGTTTGCTGAGGAACTCTGTTTTCGATCGATCCTATTGAACGATTGAATGATTTCATCAAGGGAGTACGAGATTTGGGTTTTAGTGGAAGCGGCGGTTGTAGCAACTGCGCCAAATCTTTTGGCCTCTCGTCGAACGGTAGTGGCAACATCCTTCACCGCCGTCAAAAGCCTTACAACGGTAGCTTCGAGTGCTGTCAGTGCTTGTTCTTCGGTCGTTATCGCCTCTACCTTATCTCAATGAAAGCACCAATGATGCGTATTTTACGACGGTTGCTGATAAATTGGAGTCGGAGACAAGGAGAGTGGAGGGAGAGGGGAGTTTAAACAAAGAAAAAGCAGACAAAAAGAGAGACCGAGGACACCGAGAGATAGAGAGAGACAAAGACACAGAAGAAGGGGAAACTATTCTTTCTTCCTCTCACTGTCTAGCCCAGTAATTGGGCTTTATATAGTAATGCTAATACGTGGCTCAACAAAGCTGTTAACCAACTCAGTTATTTGCATTATTAATAAACTCAACTATTATTAATAGTGCACGTATAAAGAAGTTAACTATTAACAAACAAGTAGTACACGTGTAATCTGACATGGAGAATTTTAACAGAATCAGTTCAAGCCCGTAACAAATACCCCTGTGCATGCGAATAGATATCCGCAACACGCAACGAGTCTTCAGAGCCAAATCCAATGACCGATGAAGCCGTGTAGACATCAAGGTATCTTTTCACCTACGTAGGTTAAAAAAAATCATTCCAAGATCTTAACTGAAAAAAGCAATGCATCCGATAGTATTTATCCCATATCTTTTTCTGATAACTAAATTTGTAAAGTCCTTGTCTTTGATCTTATTAGGAAAAGGGTAGATGACTTGGCAACAAGTAATTAATAGCCAACGTAGGTAGAACTGCGACGCATAGGCAGTGATATGGACACGCACAGGACATGACAATAGCATGGAAACTGTCAGCCAGCAATATTAAACAACAGAAATATATATTTACAATATTTAAACTTCCACCTAGCTTACAAGGCAACAATTTCTCCAATCAAGAAGCTCAACAGTGCTAAAACAGGATTTCTTTCACAAATTTTTGATGTCTCAATAAACAAATATCAGCTTTCAGCTTATGCAACAATTTGAGCTTCTTTAAACAGCGTATTAAAGATCTGATACTAAAAATTTAATTTTCTATCTGCAAAGTCCCGTGTACACTATCTATAGTGTTTTCCTCGAAAGCTTTATTCTAAAAGAACTGATGCAGAAGTCTACAGCCAGACCCAGCAATTAAAGTAAAACTAGATGGGTGTGAAAGACCTAATATTACGACTTGACTAGTAGGTATCAACATATAATATAATCATGTAGAAAAAAAAATCCTCATGTATGTCCCATAGTAGAAAACTAGAATGTCATATAAGGTTGGAAAAAAACTCATCATTTCAAAAGCTGAAGACCAAGTATCAGAAAAACAAACTCCACTTTTCATAACTATTTCATTTAATTGAATGTTTCTGCAATAGTAAGATTGATGCTTTGTAACTATGAGATCACATATTCAAACTATTGGAAACTCCTTTGCAATACACAGGTAAGGTAATAGACATCAGACCATGGAGACCCCAAAACCTATAAGAGAGTCTCATACACAAGACTGCCCTTTTTTCTGTCATTTTATTCGCACCCTCCCTATCCACTCTATTGGTACCTCATGACTCATTATTTCCATCACATTGGCCCTTATTTCTATGATTACACTATTGGACATTTTGAAAAACGACCAAGGTCTTATGTCTCACAGCAGTTCCTCAAAAGCTTTATTTCAATAGCACTGATGCAAAAGTCTCCAAAATTGCCAAGCATTTATACAAAGTAAAACCAACTAGGTGTGAAAGGCCTAATATTATGACTTGATCACTCAATTGAGCCATTGTGCAAAGTTAAGATTGACATTGCAACTAGGAGATCACGAGTTTGAACAACTAGAAAGCCCATTTGTAATACATATGTAAGGCAATGGACATTTACCCTTGTGTTGGGAATTCAACACCCAGATATACCAAAGTAGGTGCAATGGAACAAACTCGAACCCCCATCAACCATTAGCCAACAAATTTGTAATCACAAGAAACAAACAATGTATAACAATTTTTAATGTGAAAAATCTTTCTCAACAAAGGAAAAAATCATGGGATAAATTCCAAACAAATCTACCATAAATAGTGCCAGTCATAAAAATCTCATCCAAAATCCTTTCACCCTGAACTCGAGTAAAGAATGGTTGAATACAATTCTATCTTAACATACCTGACAATCCACAAGAGAAGTACAATGAGAAAAAAAAATAACTCAACGAAAATACGTTTTTAGAATCACCTCTAGAACGACGTATTCAACTTTAGCAAAAAAATAAAACTCAAATTGGACCTCGACCGGATGCCGAACCTCCTGTTCTTTCCTCTTTTTATGTGCAGCGCCCTTTGTGGAGAAAGATTTCATAATCATAACACTAAAACGCGTGAGCCACATTTTATACCATGTACCAGCACTTGAGAGCCCGGCGAGCACAGATTGAGCGCACTAGGTTCTAGATTTAACACTCAAGAGCCGATCAAGCACGGAGCAAGCACACTAAGTCTGGAATCCGCTCCTCTTCACCACTCAAGCGTGAGGTGAATACCAACAATCCTCTATCAATTTAGAATTGATGCCCAGCGTCCAACTTGATCTTGCCTATTGGCAGGCCTTGTGCCATATCAGTGCAACACAGGGCCCCTCGACCAGAGTTGGGGTATATTGCATCTGAAGAGCATGTATGGCATATAATTGTTGGGGTTGGTTACTCCCTTGTGAGTGACTCAACAAACGGACGTCATCAGATCACACAGATTTTATATGATGTCGGAATGCTGCATACTGGTTGCAGTAAAGTCCAGGAATACCATTTGCTAGAGAAGGCAAATCTTAAAGGAAATCATTTGCCAGAGCGATAAATCGTGTAGTGGCAATTGCCGAAGTAGCCAGGTAGGGTTGCAAGAGTACTGCTGGTTGGCAGTAGGATAGTAGAAATCGATCAACGGAAGGTTGACTAGTTGACAGTAGAAGACGATCAATTGGAAGTTGGCCTGCTAACAGTAGAATCTAGTCAACGAGATGTTGACTGGCTGGGAGAAGAATCGGATCAATGAAAGATTGACCAGCTGAGTAATGGCGCAAGGACATTGTGAAAAGCTAGCAGCTAATGTAGCGGACAGTTGTCTTTTCAGGGTTGGTAGACTTCCAGACCATGAACTGAAAGTTGCCTGCAAAGTGACAGAATGCAGTTTGCAAATGGTAGAGCTTCTGATGCATGCAACCTGCAGAGTATGCGTGCTGTGGAACTTGAGCTAGATCTCCCTCTATAAAGTATGGCTTCTAGAGAAAAAGGGGTACGTCAAGCCAAAAGCCAGTGTGCTAGGCACCAAGGGTTGTGCTGGTGTGTGAGAAATTACCAGGGGCGTTGTGCACCAGGCTGCATGTGTGCGGGGGTGAAACAGAGGTTGCCGTTTTACCACACTTGTAAAATGTCTGTGAGCAGCGAGCACCACAGTGAGAAAAAAGAGAAAAGAAAAATAGAGAGATAAGAGGGAATAAGAGTTTTCTTAATCTTTGTGATTATTTTTCTTATTGTCTGTTCTTCAGGGGCTTATGTAACCATGGTGGGTTACTTGTATTCTATCTTAGAGTTTTTATAATCGATTTTTACATAGTAAAATTGTTCGAAATTTGTCTCGTAGTTTTTCTCTTTAGTTGACAAGAAATTTTTACGTTAAAAATGTTGTACATCTCTTTTATTCATTGTACTGATTAAATTGGTAGCAGACGTTGACAGGGAGTTCAGGTTTTTGCTACGTCGGATCGGATGAATTCAGATTGTTTGAACCCATACAAGTGGTGTCAAAGAGGTGGTTGCGGTCAAGCTCTCTTCTGATACCAACAAGTAGTATCATAGATAGTTGAGATCAGCTCAGGCCTAAAAAGGGCTACTTGCAGAGGATGTTGACTAGAAGGGCTACCTGCGAAGGTACTGATCTGTCACCAGTGCGTCGAGGTGGAGTAAAGTGTTGTAGAGGGAAAGCCGCTGAGTGAAGTGCTGCAGAAGTACAGCCGCCAATGTTTGTAGCCGTCGAAGTGGAAATCTGGGTGTCATCGTGGAGTAGCTTGCCATTTAGTGTAGAGTTGAAAGAAATGATAAAAGTACAACAGACCTTATTAAGGTCAAGGGTGAAGTTGAGTAGGGTCAAGGGTGGAGTTAGCAAGGTCAAGAATAGAGTTGGAAGCTGAGTAGGGCCAAGGGCGGAGCTAAGAAGGGTCAAGGGCGAAACCAGTAAGGCCAAGGCAGGAGCTAAAGTGGCGAAGGCAAAATGCAAAGGAGAATGATTCGACCGTAGGGAAGAAGTTGAAGGAGAGTCGGACTACTCTAAATTCAGTGGAGTGAAAGAAGGTATTATTTAGGTTTGCGGAGGCCAACGCCGGGTTCCCAATTGAGGAAAAATTGATGGAAGGCAGGTGGTGACAATTGTCAAAAAAATGTAAGGTTTTACCCCCACAAAGTCATGAGGAAAAATTTGTTGGAGTTGGTCACTCATTTGTGGGTGATTCAACAAAGAAGTGACCAACTCCAACAAACGGACATCATCGGATCACACAGGTTTTGTGTGATGTTAGAGTGCTGCATACTGGTTGCAGCAAAGTCTAGGAAAATTGTTTGCCGAAGAAGGCAAATCTCGAAGAAGATCATTTGCCAAAACGGCAAATCTTGAAGTAGCAATTGTCAAAGGGGCAATTGCTAGAGGTTAACCGGCTAATAGCAAAAGACAGTCAATGGAAGTTTGATCGGCTGAAAGTAGAATTCGGTCAACGGAATGTTGATCGGCTAGGAGAAAAATCTGGTCAAAGGAAGATTGACCGGTTGAGTAATGGCCCAAGAACATTGTGGAAAGCTGACAGTTGGCGTAGCGGACAATTATTTTTCCAGAGTTGGTAGACTTGTAGATCATGTGCCGAAAGTTGCCTATAAAGTGACAGAAGGCAGTTTGTAGATGGCAGAACTTCTGATGCATGCAACCTGTAGAGCATGCGTACTGTAGAACTTAGACCAAATCTCCCTCTATAAAGTATGTCTTCTAGAGAAGAAGTGGTGCATCAAGCCAAAAGCCAGTGTTCTAGGAACCGAGGGCTGTGCTAGTGTGTGAGAAATCACCATGGATGTTGTGTACCAGGCCACATGTGTGCGGGGGTGAAACAGATGTTACCGTTTTACCAAACTTGTAAAATGCCTGTGAGTAAAGAGTACCACAGTGAGAAGAAAGAGAAAAGAAAAATAAAGAGATAAGAGGAAAGAAGAATTTCCTTATTCTTTGTGATTATTTTTCTTATTGTCTGTTTTTCGGAAGCTTGTGTAGTTAGTGTGGGTTTCTTGTATTCTATCTCAATATTTTTATAACCGATTTTTACATAGTGAAATTGTTTGAAATTTTATCTCGTGATTTTTTTCTTAGTTGAGAAGAGTTTTTCATGTTAAATTTATTGTACATTTTTTTTATTCGTTGTACCCATTAAATTGGTAGCAAACGATGACAGGGGATTCCGGTTTCTGCTACCCCAGATCGGGTGAATTCAAGTTGTTCGAATCATTACAAGTGGTATCAGAGAGATGGTTGCGATCAAGCTCTCTTCTGATACCAACAAGTGGTATCAGAGATAGTTGAGATCGGTCTAGACTAGAAAAGGGCTACTTATGAAGGGTGCTAATCGAAAAAGGCTACCTGCGGAGGTGATGACCTGCTACCGGTACGTCGGGATGGAGAAAATCGTTGTAGAGGGAAAGCTGCCAAGTGAAGTGCCGTCAAAGTGAATTCGCTGAGGTATATGGCCATCGAAGTGGAAATTATGGTGCCGTTGTTGAGGAGCTTGCCATTTAATGTGGAGTTAGAATGAAAGGTAAAAGCACGATGGACCTCAACAGGGCCAAGGGTGGAACTAAATAGGGCCAATAGCAAAGCTACTAGGGCCAAGGATGGAACTGAATAGGGCCAATAGCAGAGCTAGCAGTGCCAACGGTGGAACTAAGCAGAGTTAATAGTGGAGCTGAGATGGTGAAGGCAGAATGTAAGGGAGAATGATTCAATTCTTGGGAAGAAGCTAAAGGGGAGTTGGACTACTCTAAGTTCAGTGGAGCGGAAGAATGTCTCGTTCAGGTTTGCGGAAGACAACGTTGGGTTCTCAATTGAAGGGAAGCTGTCAGAAGGCAGGCGATGACGATCGCCGAAAAAGGTGAGGTTTTTCCCCACAAGGTCGTGAGAAAAAAATTATTGGGTCTGGTTACTCTCTTGTAGATGACTCAACAAACGGACATACCAGATCACTTAGGTTTTGTGTGATATCGAAGTGCTGCATATTGGTTGTAACAAAGTCTAAGAAGACCGTTTGTCAGAGAAGACAAATTTTGGAGAAGATCATTTGCTGGAGCGACAAATTTCAGAGTGGCAATTGTCGAAGGGGTAATTACAGAAGTAGCTAGGCAGGGCTGCAAGAGTATAGCTGGCAGACAGCCGAGCAATAGAAGACAATCAATGGGAGGTTGACCAGCTGTGAAAAGAATCCGGTCAACGAAAGGTTGACCAACTAGGAGAAGAATTCGGTTAACGAAAAGTTGACCGGATGAGTAATGGCCCAAGGACATTGTGGAAAGTTGGTAGCTAACGTAGCGGACAGTTGTCTTTTCAGGGTTGGTAGACTTGCAGACCATGCGTCGAAAGTTGGCTGCAAAGTAGCAGAAGGTAGTTTACAGATGATATAGCTTTTGATGCACGCAACCTGCAGAACATGCGTGTTGTGAAACTTAGGCTGGATCTCCCTTTATAAAGTACGGCTTCTGGAGAAGAAGGGGTGCGTCAAGCCAAAAGCCAGTACGCTAGATACCAAGGGCTATGCTAATGTGTGAGAAATCACCAGGGACGCTATATGCCAGGCCGCATGTGTGCAGGGATGAAACAAAAGTTACCGTTTTACCACACTTGTAAAATATTTATAAGTAGAGAGCACCACAGTAAGAAGAATGAGAAAAGAAAAACAGAGAGATGAGAGGGAATGAAAGTTTCCTTACTCTTGGTGATTATTTTTCTTGTTATCGATTTTTCAGGGGCTTGTGTAGATATAGTGGATTGTTTGTATTCTGTCTTGAGATTTTTGTAACCGATTTTTACATTGTGAAATTGTTTAGAATTTGTCCCGTGAATTTTTCCGTCAGTTGAGAAAGGGTTTCCACGTTGAAAATGTTGTGCATGTGTTTTATTCATTATACTCACTAAATTAGTGGCAAATGATAACGGAGGACTCGGGTTTTCACTGCATCGAATCGAATAAATTCAGGTTGTTTGAATCCCTATAAGTGGTATCAGAGAGGTGGTTGTGGTCAAACCCTCATCTGATACCAATAATAATACCTGCCAAGTATTGATGTAGATAACATTCACATAGTGTTGCATCCAAGTTTGAGTTATTTTCACAACCCTTCAAATCTTTAGATTTTGAAAATAATGAACTTAATTAATTTCTTTAAAAATATATAAAAATGAGTT
>JAODPA010084045.1:21747-41402 GCA_025585075.1 Nepenthes mirabilis | reverse complement strand
TATAATATTTTAGTCTAAATATTATAATTTTTAAAATATTTTATTTTAGGTATTTTTTTATGTATATATGCATTCAAAATAGAAATACTCAAAAATAAAAAAAACTTCCCTGCAGTAGTCCAATTTGGATTTTGGACGGACACTGTAATGGTTTTTGTCTTCGGTGACAAAGTCATGTCTATCTAGTCTGACTTAACGGTTACAAATTTTCACTGAAACCAAGCCTGTATCCAGCCTAAACCCAATTTTGAACAAGTTTTATTGGTAGTCTAAACCTCTGCCCCAATCACTATCCGCACTACTGATACCTTTGCCTCTCATTGGATAGTGTCCATTTGGCACCCAATCTCACAAAGACTTCAGGCTATCCTCAAGACATGCCCTAGCACTCATCCCTTATTAGAGGATACACACTCAAGTAATACATAGTGCATTGTTGTACTATGACATCCAGTGTTGGTGGAGATCTGAACACCAACTTCCCCCAATAGAGGTTCTAGGTAATTTAGGGATTTTAGGAAGCATAAATTGATATGCACCAAATATCAAAATGGCATACTTATTAATCAATCAAGCACTCAAACCTGACAATGTTGCTATTCATGTTCACACCTAGGACTCGCTTCAGCCATCTTGATGTTCAGGACATGTCCTGATGCTAATTTCCAATCAGAAGATACTCAGGTGATACATAGTGCCTTGTAGTACTACGACATCCCTAAGGTTGGCAGAGATCTGAACACCAACTACAGGCTTTACAAGAATTTTAAGATGTATACATTGATATGTGTCGACTATCAAAACAGCACACCTCTAATAACTGATCATGCACTCAGACTCGGCTTTGGTGGGATTCTATGTTCCCACCTAGGACCACCTTCAATCATCTGAATGCTCGGGGCATGCCCTCAAGATATGTACTAGCACTCATTCCTAATCAGAGGATACATAGGTGTTACATAGTGCCTTTAAGTACAATGGCAGCCCCGTGGCTGGTGGAGATCTGAACACCAACTTCCCCTAAAGAGGATTCTAGGATTTTTAGGGTTTTAAGAAGTATAAATTGAAATGGACTAACGATCAAAATAGCATATCTTTATTAATCAATCAAGAGCTTACTGCCAACTTTGTAGCAATTCCATGTTCCCATAAGACTCACTTCAATCATATTGCAGCTCAAGAAAATGTCATTGACCTGGGAAAACCCACTCATTACACGTCATCATGGGGATAGGCAGTGATGTTGCTCCATGCCAACATTAATGCAGACAACCCACTACATAATCACCCATTGCCATCGTTGCATCAATGCGAGATCATCATAAACACACCTCTCAGTGTTAATTAAGAGAACTATGCCATGGAAATTGTATTGTCTTAGCCAAGGATAAAATATTTATATTAGTATTGATCATAGCCTTAATGAGTGATATACATCAATATTATATTGATGGAAAAATAGTTTTTGAACAGGAAATTGAGGAGCAAATATTGACTGAAAAAATATTATGTATTATGAAATATTTTGAATATTGGCGATATATTATTAATACGGTATAATTTTACCGCGGTACTGAAAAATATTAGTATTAGTAGGCTTTTACAAATATTTTGCCCATCAGCCGATATTCCATACCACAGTCCTAACTCATCGACACATTGAATCACGGAATGCTACACCACGCATCTATGTATCAATAGGAAAACTAAATAGATTTATGCCAATACGAAGAAATGACCCAATTTGAGACAACCATCTAAACGAACGAGTCACTTCCAACCCCCATCTATTCATCAATAGGAACTTTCAATAGATTTGCGCGAATATGAAGAAATTACCCTATGTGAGACAACCATTAAGTGAGGCAAACATGTCAATGAATAGTATTTGCATGTCACAGCTCAATAATCATTTTGTTTTTTTTAATCACTGCAGCACTGCACTTGTTTTTCTTCCCATCAAAAAATATCTACAAAGATCATCAATATCTCAACAGTATCCTGTATCAAATCAATAGAGATTTGATTTTTTATCCACTTAAGCAACTTAACATATAGTCCAGATATAACCAAGAAATTAGTGTACAACATAATTCAAGTATGTGACAGTACTAATTAAAAATAAAAGGCATAACAATGAATATACATAATCACAAAATCACAACAAAACAAACTCAATTCACATAATATAATTCGTCTCCTGTTAAGCAGTTAATAATTGAAGGGTTGGATGTTATGATGGAGAAGCTTTAGAGCTCCCAGTTCTCTACATCTATAAAGTACAATTTCCCATCACATATCTTATTTTATGTCAAGCACCTGATTCAGAAGTGTCCAATAAGTCTGTCTGAACTCTGGATATGGAATAGAAACAGCAAATATTTCACATCACCGTTAGAGGCATGCCATCCATAGCATGTTGGCAACAAGATCCTTTAAATAAGTCTACGTGCTTCATGCAAGACAGGCCATATATGGTGAGGCTCAGACGTGTTGTACACACCCATGTCCTCTTTAAAAGAATGTTTTTAATCTAATTAGTACTTTAAAAAAATTAAAAGCCTTTTAAATACGGTTAATAGTTAGGAGAAAAAAAGAAAAACGAAAGGATAGCCAAGTGCACAAGCTCCCACCAATGCTGGTATGGGAAAGGGCATACATAAACAACTTTATTCCCATATTAGAGCCAAGGATAAATATAAGCAAACATAAATTCTGCAGTTGAAGTACTTCTCTTTTATTGGGAATAGTTGGGGGTATATTGCATCCGAAGGAAGAAAAGCATGTATAGCATATATACCTGCCAAGCATTGATGCAGAGAACATTCACATAATGTTGCATCCATTCTTCCAAGTATGAGCTATTTTCACAACGTTTCATGTCTTTACATTTTGAAAACAATGAACCTGCTCCGAGAAAGTACAATCGTGGATTGACCCGGCCAATGCTGGGAAGAACGTGTCATTGCAATAAGACAAGGAAATCAGAGCAATATTCATGCACAATATCATAATTAAAGGTTTGTCGCATGAAAATGAGTTAAGCACCAATATCCAGCATGTAAAAGTAATTTCAGTTTCAATCCCCTTCACAAGGATTGAATTTATTCTTTCTTTTTGCTACTCCTAAGTAGTTCTGCAAGTGAAAAGCCTATGCAGAAAGATCTTCATTCCCAAAATTACCCCTCACAATTCATTAGCAATTCCTTGACCACCACCCTGATATCTCTTCAGGAACAATAAGAGAATAAGATAGAGATCCATTTCTGGTGGCAGGGCAGTTTCATTTGCTTGGTATTCTGGTAAAAAAAAGATTTGTCCCACCAGTATGGGGAAACAATTAACAAAAGCCAGGTTCTGGAGCACTCAGAGAAGTAATAAAAGGAATATATATGGTATGGAGTTCCAACACTCCAACTCACAATTGCTCTAGCAAATTTCCCCTTCATGTGTGAGTCTCATGGATATTGAATCCCCCCCCCCCGGGTTATTGTGCCATGATCCAGCACACATTTTAAGAAATTAATTTCTTTAGTTCTGCAATGTGAGAATTCATAAAAGGACATTTTTTTATCTTCTCCACTCTCAGCATGTATTCTTCATCACAATTAAGTGATTATACCAGTGAGCTGAAGCTTGTCAAAGAAGCAAATGACTGAAGCATCTTGTTACAAAAAGGTTGAAATTAAACAGATTCACAAATAGATGGTTCAAGGGGAGATCAAGCACCATTGCATCGTGGATATTGATCACATCATTCTTGCAAATTTCCAATCAAAGAATATGGCTATTCTGCTTACGCATTTCCCAAAGCTTTAGAGCACTTTCATATCTGATCCAAAAAAAAGCAAAAATTGCCTTCCTTTCAGACACATTTCCATTGTCCTCCAACCATTTAAAACTAGTGGATGAGTTTTTACTAATCGAGAAGAATGATGTGAGATGCAAAAGACAGCTGAAAAGGAAAGCTTCAGCTTTTTATGACAATGAAATAATTTTACTCAAATGTGTTAGCCAATGTCTTTAGGTATCATTTCATATCATCTGCATAGAATTTTATCTCCTTAGGAAGTTCTACCTTTTCATGAAGTTGCTTCAGGAGCAAGTTAGAACTGCTCTACAAATTACCTTCAAATTTTCTATGTTTTCAGAGTTTCGGAATGGAATTTTGAACTATTTAACACTAATTCTAGATGTTCATTGGCCCTACAGACAGGAACGCCCCCTGCCCGAAAAAAAGATCAACTTGATAGTAGCATTTGTGCCGTCATGAAATATGGAGTATATAGTTGTATTAGTCTTACTTGTATTAGAGACGTGTTAGTTTAGATGCATCATTTGTATTAGTGTTGTATGATTCTGCTGCAGCAATCTGTTTTGCTATGCTTCTGATGCAAGGGTTGTTGATACATTGTTGCAGCGGGAGCTGTTAAGCCAAACCCAAAATTAGGCTCTAAAGTGAATCCTACGGCTCAGATTAAATAATCTGGACCTCCACTTGTAACCTGGACCTCCAATTTTTATAATTTAATTTGGGCCGTAGGGTGCACTCTAGAGCCTAATTTTAAGTTCGCTTTCACAGAATCCTGTTGAGGCACCTGAAATACTGATATATGGGTCCTACAAAGTGGAATATTCAAGAATATATTACAGATGCCTATGTTGAATTACTTACGTTGCTGACTGGTGTAAAGGCTACTGGCTTGTTTGGGGAGGAGAATGCTACTAAATAGCTTCTGAACACATCCAAACTGATCAGGAATAACAAAACACCAGTAAACTGAAGGCCCTCTGTTAGTTTTTCTGTTATTAGTTCAGGACGTTCCCTCAAAAATGTGTTACTTTATATATAAGGTCTTGTACTACTAAAAAGGGCATGATTGTAATGAACTAAATTCTTCTAGTGTGAAAATCAGTAGCCACAGCTTCTTTTTTCCAAATTTGAAGTTACAGCCGAGTTTTCTTGGGAAGAACTCTCTCAACTTTTCCCCTTTCCATTCTTTTTTTCTTGTTTACAGTCACCTGCTTCTATCAATTACATCCACTGCTCTTTCTTTAAGTCATCATGTCTACAAGAAAGAAAATCCTAGAGGACCAGCTGAAGATATGGCAGCAAGAGGCCCAAGAAAAACTATACAGACAGTTGCAAGAAGGTCTTCCTACCAAAACATCAGAAACTGTGTCTATCATTATTGAAAATAACAAAGTTCAGGATGCAGGATTGGCTGAAATCTTAGCCACCATCAAAAACCCTAGTGATCACAAAGACGAACATTCCAGCTCCAGCTCTAAAGACAAATCAAGTCACCCCCTTCCAATTACAAAGCCCCTAAAAACTAGTTCAAAACTGCCCAAATCTATCCAGTGGGGATCATCAGCAGAGATATTCATATCTACCATTCCCTGATCTTGAATTTCCTTCATTCTATGGAGACAACCCAAGAAGTTTGTTAAGAAAATGCTCAAATATTTCCATCTCTATGACATTCAAGAAAATCAGAAAATGGACTTCATTCCCATGTTTCTTGAAGGAAAAGCTGACATTTGGTTCCAAAGGTATGCCAAGCAATATGAAATTCTAGATTGGGCCATTTTCGAGATAAATTGTCTACTGATGTTACAGAGGAATTCAACAAACTTCTTCAAGTATATGGAATAGAATAATACCAAGAGAGGTTTGAAGAACACAAATCATACATGTTAAGCCTTAATCTGACTCTTCATAAAGCATATTTCATTTCTAACATCTTAAGTGGGCTAAAAGAAGCATTGCGACCAATGGTCAAACTCCTTAAACCCACAACTCTATTAGATGCCTTTGAGCATGCCAGATTACATGAACAATGAGTGGAGGCCTTAGCTGAAAATCCATTTTCAGTCCATTGGTTCTGGCACCATTTCCACAATTCCTCCAACAAAGAAGGCTCAACAATTATGACCGTGGAACAAAGAAGAGCCTTGGGTCTTTGCTTTAAATGTAATGACAAGTTCCAACCAGGTCAAAAGTGCAAGGAAGCTCAGATCAATTCCCTGCAAACTGATGGTCAAGAGCTGGTTTGGGAAGATGCAACAACTCCTATCCTTTCTTATCATTCTTGAGGACAAGGATGTTCTCAACCCGGGGCTATTGTCATGAAATGAGGAATATCATAGTTGTAGTAGTGTTACTTGTATTATAGATGTATTAGTGTAGATGTATCATTTGTATTAATGTTGTGTCGTTCTGCTGCTACAATCTGTTTTGCTATGCTTCTGATGCATGGGTTGCTGATACAGTGTTGAGGTACCTGATTTACTGATACACAGGTCCTACAAAATGGGGAATTCAAGAACATAAGATGCCTATGTCGAATTACTTACGTTGCTGAGTGGTGCAAAGGATACTGGTCTATATTTGGAGAATGCTACAAAACCACTTCTAAACACATCCAAACTGATCAGGAATAACAGAAAACCAGTATGCCAGTAAACTCAAGGACATCTATTAGTTTTTCTATTATTACTCTATAAATAAGGCCTCACATACTAAAAAGGGCATAATTGTAATGAATTGAATCGTTCTAATCTGAAAATCAGAAGCCACTAGACACCATGGATGAAAATATTGATATGTATCAATATTGGGCCCCTGATACCAATATTTTCCAATAACACGATAATATTACAATATTTTTCCGTATAAACCGATAAAGCCATATTAAATTACAATTTTCAGAAATTTTTTCTGTATAATGTACCAGATACCGATATGTATTTTTCGATATATTATATAATGATATAACTGCGACCGATGCCTATAGTTATACTAATACCAATATTTTCTTCCATGGTAGCCATGGCTTCTATTTTCCAATTTTGAAGTTGTAGCTGAGTTTTCCTGGGAAGAACCCTCTCAACTGTTCCCCTTTCCATCCTTATTTTCTTGGCATCAAGTGGAAGATCATCCCACTTCCTAATGTGTCCCATGGGTTGAGCACAGAATTCCCATCCAGCCACCACAGTACCACATACCAACTGTGGTTCGCTATTAGAAACAGCTCATGTAAAATAAAACTGATTGTGTGCCACGTATTACATACAACAAATTTAACTATGTTTGAACAGCTAATGAATTAGGCCTTTTCATGAGAACAAGGTCCAATTTGCAGAAAAGCTTCTCAAACTCTGAGATAAACGGATGCAATCTTGTGACAGCAATGGCAAAGTGCAGGCTTTGATGAGAAAAACTACAGTTGTCAGGAATTAGTGCATCAGGTTCACATGAGGCAGTATTCAATTACTGTCAACTGGCAATAGAACCAGCTTAAATTTCTTAAGCATTCGGTGATCTCTTATCTTGCTATCATGAAGAAGCTTGGAACTCAAGATAGATTAGTTCAATGTACTTCAATCTAATGCTTGTGCTCTGAGGCAATGAAGAGAACTCACTTGATGATGAGAACTGGGTAAGAGAAATCAAAAATCAAATCAAGCAAACTTGAAATCACAAGAAGATAAGAAAAGCAATTACTTTGTGTTCTTTGTACATTTTTTTCTATTTATCCACTCATTAATTACTTTCCAGAAATGATTCATATTATATTAGATAAGATTTCAGTTTTGAATTATTTTTTTTAACATTTAGTTTTAAGATGAATTTTTTTTTGTTTTCTGTATTTCAGGGCCTTTCTCGTTTTTAGCTTTATAGATACTTAATCTCAAGGAAAGCTTAATGTTTCAGTTACAATTAAAATTCAGTTCTTATTTTCAAAATAAATGCTTGAGTCAGTGATTAAGGGTTCTCTTTTTCAGATTGGATGTTTTAATTTTGATTTCAGAATTTTCATTTATTATTTTGTTTCAGAACTAATATTTATTAAGTTTCATGTACCAATGTTTTAGGGCTTATCCCTAGCTTTTGATTTTGTACTTAATAGTAAATAGCAAATCTAGTTCTAGCATGAGATGAACTTTTGAGTTACTCAATTCTATTAGATTAGTTCCGCTTGGTAACCACTAATTGCCTAATAAAATGTTGATTCTATTTGAGTAATTAGGTAATCATTAACATCCAGATTGTTTGAATGAAATAAGGTGACAACAGAATTTGTATTGCTTAAAAATAAGGAGAGAATAAATACATTATTTGGTTTTATACCCTGAACTCCAAAATAAATAATAACACATCCCCTAGTATTATTTATTCCCGTTTCTCTGGTACACAAAAATTCCAAACAAACCAAAGGTCAAGTACTCCCGTGGAATAAATATTGTAGGAAATCATTGTTTCCTGTTTATTCCATCCATCCAAACAACTTGTGAGGGTGGTTATTAGAGACCATTTTAAACAGGCAACATAGGTTGCCTAGCACCTTCCCACAACTGTGCCATCATCCCCGAATCTTAATCTTGATACTTGTGCATTAGTTACAAAATCATAAATTTTATTTTAAGAAATTAACTCCTCAAAAGAATATTCTGTTTTCAGTGATTTATGGAAATTTTTCCAAAAAAAATAAATTTATTAGATATGCTTCCTATCGATAGACAGCAGGTTGCTTCAAAGCTCAAATGGAAACTGAATTGCTATTTTTATCTTGTTATTGATTGAATGAATTTTAAAATTGATTTTTGAAGTTTGTTAAGTTTCCCGAAATTAACAGGATGCTTACACTGCACCTTCCAAAAGGGAAAGGAACACCAAGCATTGCTGATACCGTTACAGCAAAATCAACCTGCAAATAATTAACATAATACATGTGAAGAGAAACAAAGTATCAGCAAACCAGTCCATGGGAACCATAACTAGTAATTTTATCCATAATAAACTTAAACAAACCTGTTCAAGATAGCTAATGCATATCTTCTTTCCATCCTGAAAATTGAACATTGCACAAACAATAAAGAAATATAGGTCGTATCCTTGATATATAGCTGCACACTAAACTCCTATTCACATAGGAACAGAATCCAATCAAACTCCTTTCATTATAGATTAAGAATCTCAAGACATCCAATTTTCTTCCAGTCTAAGGCACTCCTGCCAATTTGTCCTCCACATGTAACTTCTGCAAGATTTTCTCTTGGATTGAACGCTAACAAGAGGAATTTTGATAAAGTCACTCCATATATTGGGACTTAGCTGTGGTGAAGTGGATAGCTTGATATGGATATTAATATAACTCAATTATATATAAACTATTGTTAGTTCATGCTGTCATTCACTCGGATTATTTCCTAACAAAACAACATTCTCCATTTTTATCTTTTTTATGCTGAACAGTGAAAAGATTATTGTTTATACTTTATAGTACATAGTACCAGAACAACATAATTACAGAGTCAACTATCAGCCCATCAATACCATGCATAAAATCAATCAAGTGCAAATCAGAAACAGAAACAGTGTGATTCACCCAACAGAAAATCTCTTAAAACAAGATTATTTCTCAGTCCCCAAATGAATGAGAAATTAGCCAAATAAGGAAGGAAGGAGGATATGCAACAATTCTTGTTGCAGCTTGATTAGGGCATTTTAGAATTTCTAAGCTTTTGCCATCACTAACATCTTATCATTCAGAACAGTTGAGACTCCAACACACAAGTGTATTGGTCTTTACCTACAGAAAGATAAAATATCTTCCCTTAAAGACAATAGCCATAATGCAACTTCAGTCAAATACGGCATACTCCATTTGCCCAGTGCAGATAGAAATTGGAGATATGGCTTACCCCCAGCTGCAAGAAATTAGATAATATTTGAGGAAATTAAACCCATGCTCGCTATTCTCAGATTTGTTTTCCTATTTTGAGAAACTGGTTTTTGTAGCTGGCAAATTGGGAACTAAAGCTACGCATATACCTTTGCACTTTTTTATTTTAACCCATATCATGAAGCAGCAGAAAGTTGAAGATGAAAACATCTAAAATGGGTGAAGGACATAATAACTGTAAGACCAAGGAGGAAAAATCATGAAATCCTTTTATTGGCAGACGATGACAGCAAGTCCCTCGCTGTAACAGCTATCACTTCATTTGTGCCAGCCACAGCACAATTATCGGTGGATCTTTTTTGTTGTCATCTTAAAGTAAACAAAAGTAAAAGAAACCTTGAGAAAAAATGCTATTTACAGTTAGACAATAGGTTCCAAAAATTATGTCTCACTACTACAACTAAATTATTTATCACACAGCAAGAGACAAGCCATGGTAAACTATCCCTCCCCCACCCAAAAAAAAAAAAAAAATCTAAAAAAACAAACAAAATGCTTTCATTGCATGATGATGGGTTATGAAAGGTAGTTTTTTACTCTCCACCAACAAAAAAATAAAAATAAAAAAAGGATTATGAAGGTGGTTTCAAAACTACAGCTCTCAATGCAAGGATATTCAAACTGTCTTCCAGCCTGATTTTCAAGCACCTCATAGTAGACATAAAAAGCACCAACAATCTTAATGAAGGAAATGAAGCAACAGGCTTAGAGACAAAACAGACCACCAATGGTGTTTGATCTTCTTTCCCTTTTTCACCCTCAATGGGCATTGTCATGGTGGATCAGAGCTGTATGTAGCTTTAATGCGTCTAGCATAGATCCAATGTACATGATGTTGGAGTCCATTAAATTTCAGTAACAAAAAGGAGAGAAAGTCATTCAAAGAAATAATAAGAGATGCAACTCAAAGGACACAGCCAAGCAAGGCTGTGTACAGACAACAGTAGGAATCATCTAAGGTGCATGAATCCCTAATTTTTTTCTTCTATCATTTATATGGTTTCTTAGAAATAACATTTACTAGGTATCCAAAGGGAGATGGTGATACCAAATTGACTCCACAAGCTGACATGTCAAGCTCAGATGGTAAAGCAAATCGGTACTTCTTGAAACTCATAGCAAAAATTGATGTTTCAACCTGCAGGAAAATGATTTTAAGCAACTCTAGCAAATCTGAATAAATCATATAGTTGACATAAAAAGTGAAACAACAACATAATAAGCAATGCTATACCTCCTCAGGGCTCCCTCCACCGTGATCACCATTTAATGTTTGCCCATGATCACCCATCACAAGTAAAAAAGTGTTCTCGTGAAGGCCACCAGGCCCGGATTGAGCCTTTAGAGCTTCAACAACTTTCTGAAGGGAGAAAGTACTCAGTAACATAGGTCAGTGGTAAACAACTACTGAAGATAAGCATGTCAATTATATATAGCTATATATATGTTCCGATTGTTAAGAACGTGAAAAGATCAAACTGAAAAAGAAGCAAATTCCAAAAGGAGGCCTCATCAGTTCATCATTCATAAGTTGATTCCAAATGACAATGATCAAAACAGCCGAAGATAATAAAAAAACTAGTCTCCTTAAATAATGACGAGAGTAAGCAAGAGTTGGTACACAGGAGCCGAAAGCACGAGAACAAAAAGATGATGTGTATGTTGTGCAAAATTCACAAATACGAGAAACGAACCTCTAATATATTGTTGTATTGCTCCAACTTTTGTATCATTGGGATCGTATTGACCCCAAATATATGTCCTGCATGATCCTGGACCCAAAAGCACCACTAATAGATCAGATCAGACAAACAATGTGTTGTTCAATGGTAAAGAGTAAAAGCAATGGTGAATCTATGAAAATGAAAACATGGCCATGTTGATTGCAATGTTTTCGTGACATCTGCTCAGAGCAAGAAACTTGCAGTGTCTCATGGGGGTCAAGTTTCTTTCAGAGGGCCAAGTGGTGGAGAATGATGAAGTGTGCACTTGCAAGTGCTCATGGACATGAGATGATGGATTCAAGCAAAATGATCATCTGCCCGTTAAGCCCAAGTGTCATGCTTATTTTAGTTTTAGTTTGAAAACTTAGGGCATTTCAGATCTAAATTCATGAACCAATAATTACAGCCAGACGTGGCAGGCTAAAAAAAGATGCTAAGGCTATCTTTAATTGGCTAGCATCTTAGCTTGTCTAGTTAAGGACCGTAATGGCGTTTTCACAGGTCTATTACATTGCAAACAAAGACCAGAGCCAGCAAATAGAGATCATAGACATCAATGCAGCGATGTGTTAACAATTGAAGATTGAACACAGACAATTATCAATTACTAAGGAGATGATGGCGAATTAGACCTTAGGAATTGTGATCTCAAAGTGGGAAATTTGGAAAGTGTTAATTTTATTTTCAGTTTCTATTCTAGTCAATTTATTTTATACTACTTTTCTCTTTCAATTTTATTCTACCTTGTAACTAAACATATTTTAATTGAATAAAACTAAGAAATATGCATATATAGAAGTACTCTTCCTACAATACAAAGTAAGCCTTCATATATCTAGCCCTCCCTAGTCCACGATGTGAGTCCATACACTAAGCCATGTCTTCTAGTCAATAACTAGATAATTAAACAAAAACTTGACCTCAACCCCAGACCACATCTCTTCTTCTCTCTCTTCCATTCTCTCCCCCCTCCCCTCCCTCTCTCTTCCATCCCGTGATTCGGCCATCTCCCACTGCCGCTACCACCCCCCACCAGCACCCTCTAGCATCATTCCTTGTTTGCTCTCTCCGTCCCAAAACTCCCCCGTCCCCAACCTTTCCTGCAAAAAGAGAAGCTTCCCTTTTACATCATCCTCATAATTTTTGTACAATATCTCTTTTTGATTATCGGGAAAATGAGGAAAACAAACTAATTGGTAATTTTTCAGAGGGATTGCTAGGAAGAAGTAGGATATAAAGGTTTTAGAGGTGGAATTTTGCTTTCCTTCTCCAAGTACCTGAAAGGTAAGTTTTTTCAAAGAAAAAGCCATACTTAAAATCTTTACAGAGGAAGCCATGAATTCTTTTTTAACAATTTTAGTTTGTTGTCCCCTCTATGTGAATTTAACATTTAAGACCGTAACATCATAAGCACGTTCAAAGCTATGGCAGGGTAGGGTGGGAAGCAAGAAGGGAATTTTTGCAAGTACAGATGAGCAAAAGCTGGGGGGGTGGACAAGGCCGAGGGGAGATGACATCAGAGGAGGAGGGAGCAAGGGAGGTGCCACAGTGAAGGATGGAAGGTGGACACAGAATGAGAGGAAGAGGAGACTTAGTCAGCGGTTGGCAGTGCTGTCCTTTGATATTCTGTTTCGAGTTAGTTAGGGGATAAGTTCTGGTTTAATTATTAATATATGTAAAAATTACGTTTCTACAATTAAAACAAGGTTAGTCAGAAGGTGGAATAAATCAACAAAAAATTAGGTTGTAGAACAAATCATTTAGATTGAAGTTAAATAAAATTATATATTCTCAAAAGTTAGAACTGTTTTATGCCAACTCTTGGCCACTGGTCACTAAGGTCTAAGAAGGGCTAAAGGAAGCATAACTTAGATAGTGTTCAGTTCACTTATAAGGAGACAACAACACACCTACTAAGCTTGGAATTCATGTTATGATCTAGTAATGGGACTACTAAAATGCAGAATGTATCGATTTGCATTCTGAGGGGAAAAAAAAAATTACCTAAAGCTCTAGCACCCAAGTGATGACAACAGATTGAAAAAGAAGGAACCATAATACTAGGGATCTAGGCCTGTCAGGATTGGACCAGATGATGACACATATATAGGCAGAATGTGTTGGCCTCAACAAACACCTAGCCAGTAAGGTGACTGCACCTAGTGAAACAATTATCCACATTCTGCAACACATGAACCCTAGCCAGAAAGGATGCAGGTTCAAATTTCAGAAGAATATGGAAACAAACTCCCTGGCCCAAGAAGTCAATTCCATAGATTTCCCGAGTTAAACTACTGGCTTTACTCCGACATAGATTATCTTAGAAAAAAGTTTGTCTCAAGAAAATATTAAATTAAGAAAATAGTATTTTCAACAATATACAAAAGAACAAACTAAAGAATAATGTACTCAATGGAAAGAAACAATGAGAGCCTTAGAAATTGACCTCCAATTCTTTTGAATGGTTTTTATGTTATGCAGAAAGAAGCAAATTAATAAATAGACCCCAAATCAATGTTCATACCTGTTGCGTACCGGTTTTCGAGGTCCGGAGCAACATAAGTGTTTGAAGTTTGGAATCAGAGAAAGAGAGATTAAAACCGGATTTTTACGTGGAAAACCTCCCCTTAAAATGAGGAGGAAAAACCACGAGGCTTGAAACCTGAAAGGGATCTTCACTATCGTTCGTTTGTAGTGTACAAAATACAAAGTAGGGAGAAAACCCTTTCTTTTCCTTCTTTTATCTCTTTTACTGGCTAGAGAAAATTTCAGGGAATCCTAGATACTCGAAGAGATGTCCAGAGAAGGGGTCCTTTTCTTGTGTGCTTTAGGTGGATATTTATAGAGAAATGTGATTGTTGAAGTGTCCACGTGGCTGTTGGTGCCTGCAAGGAGGCTGTCCACCTACCCTGCTGACATGGTCATGCTGTGTCAGGCATGCTGGCGTGTGTAGGAAGCTAGCTGCAACCGCCGCTTAATTGGCCATACCCTGTCAGGAATGTCAGTCTTGAAGTGACAAGGCATGTTCTGGGGTTTGTTACTGACTATGGTGGCGGCATGACGCATGGGTTGCATGTCTTTTGATAACTATGAAGCTGAGCTGGCATTCTCGGACATCAGGGAGAGTCCTCGTCCCTTACTGGCCTTATCAGCCTTTGGATGAGTCCGCGTACTAGATGCCATATCGTGCTTGTTCTCGGACGGGATGAGAGAGTTCTCGGTCGTTGACTGCATCGCTGATTTGCTAAAGGCTTTTGGGCCCATTGTGGAATGTCCTCGGGTTGCTTACACCTTACGTGGTCTTGGGCAAACTGACAACTTGGGCTTCTCGGGTCAAGTACTCGTCCCCTTACCCATTCTTTTAGGGACCCCGGGTATTGGAACCCAACACAATACCAAAGTTACAAATCAATGGAATACTACATATGGACAAGTAATTAAATCAATTCATCCTCCAATAGCCACACTAAAACAATCATTGCAACATTTTTCAAGATAGAATCTGATAGAGCTAATACATAACCAACTAAATCAGAAGATATTGAAAAAATTTATAAACAAATTAATTTTCAGAATCAAAATGTACATACAAATTCAAAACAATTAGATAAAGGCGAAACTTACTTACAAAATAAGACTCCAAACTAATTTCCTAACCACATATCTCAGCCCCTTAGTTTATCATATACTCTACCGGCCAAATACATTACAAGCATTGAATTACCTCGAAAGAAAACTCAAGACCTACTAGAACAAATAACTGAAAGAATAGGCCAACATAATCTTGCATCTCTATTTCAGCACAACCCAGTCCAACTTTACTGATGAAATCTACACAAACAACTCAACCTACACCTATTCAACGAGAAGACCAACATTCTAATGATGAAATCAATAAAATACATACAAGACATCAGGAAAGGCACAGACAATCCCAACATTAGAATACCAAAAATTATTATCCACAACCAACTCCACATGATATTCAATATGAAGAATGTGGCAATTTTATTTCAAAAAGCTTCAGTTGTGAAAGGACTCATGACTATTGATCGCAACATTCAATATGAATATTGATCGCAAATCAGAATATGAGATATTATGTCTTTTCCATGAAATAGGCACTGCTGCTATTGCCTATAGAGTACCAAAAATTAATGACCATCAAGCCTGTTGATTCATCATAGCTGGATTTTCTGAAACACTCAAATTTTGGTAGGATAACTCCCTATCTCTTGCTAATAAAGAATATATGTGCAATCATACTGAACGTGTTCAAACTAAAGGCCCAGATAATGCTATCACCTTCAAAGACAAAGAAAATACTGTCAAAATATTAGTATTGACTATATCTCAAGTTTTAATAATAAATCATGACGAAGAGTTAACAAGCTTTAAAATTGTATCAACAAATTTGAGATGTTGAACTCTTCAAGATTTTCATTGTTATAAATATCTATTTACCATGCAAATATTTGGACAACAAAACTGTAATAAACCCATTCTGGAAAGAAAAATTTGTTGCAGAATTGCCAACTGTATTTTCCAAAAGAATATTAGCAAATTACCCAATAAATCTGGTGGCAGGGCTATACCATAGAACAAAATGACATTCGGACAATTATTCAGATTTATCAAAAAAGATTGATTGCAATCAGCCAAGAGTATAAGAGCAAAACAAATTTCATCGTGACAATAAACAACTTAAACAGCATATTGGAGCCTTTTGCACCAATATGGTGTCAAAACATTGCGAGCTCTCGCCATACTCAACCCTCTTAAAAACATTCACAATCAACAACATGACATTTTCCACAAAATCAATCTCATCCTTCATTACGACGCAGGAAAAACACTGATAGATCTAATTCATACCCAAATTACTGGCAACATAATTCCAAACCTAATTCAACAACTATAACTTGTTAAAAATGTAAGAGGCCAGAAAATAAATCTAACTAATGCAAAGAAAGGAAAAAAATACATGAATTATTCAAAGAAGACGAAACTTTAAGAGACAATCTTTTAAATATTTTAACAAGTGATTCTGAGGAACCAAATACTGATGATCAAGAGTGTTATTCCAACTATGAGTCAAATCCTGATAATGATCAAATTTATAAACTTCAAGAAAATGAAACTGAATACTCAGATTCTTCAATATCCAATCATGATGAACCTTAACTACAACATTTATGTGATTGTAAATTTTAAACTACTAATGTGATCAAATCTAAAGATGAAAAATCAATGATCCAGAAGTAAGACAGCATTATTTACTAAAACTAAAAGACTTAGTTATTCAAAAACAACAATATGAAAACCCTGAACAATTTAGTTTACTTAAAATATTTGAAAAATATCCAATTCAATCTTTATTTAAGTTACTACTGGCGAATCATAGCAATCAAAAAATTTAAAAATAAAATTAAAGATATTCGAAACCAATTGCAAGACCAAAAGATTAATGAACTTCAAACTAATGGTTGACTCACTATATTAGAATCCATGCTCCAACAACCACAACCAACACAGCCTCAACTTGATTCAAATAATATCTCTAATCAAGCATCAACTAGCCAACCACATGAAAATATTTACAATACTCACGAAGAAGAACATCTACAAATAATTACTCATATTAAATTTCAAAATGATATTGTAAGATTCCATTAGCAGTTTATAACGAATACTATCAAAACTTAATTGCTTTACTAGACACAAGTGTAGATTAAAATTGCATTCAAGAAGAACATATTACCACTAAATATTATTTAAAAACTACAGAATAATTACAAAGCGCTAACAAAATGAGAAAAATTATCATTTACAAACTTACTAATACAGCCATATGCAATCAAGATTATTGTTCTAAATCCACTTTTATTTTAGTCAAAACTTTATATCAAGAACTTATCATAGAAACCCTATTTTTTACTCAAATTCATCCTTTTATTGCTAATCATGAAGGAATCTCTACTAATATTTTAGGAAATACTATTCTCTTTCCATTTGTTCATCTGATAAAAGTTTGTAATATCTAAACCCTTGAAATTACTTCAATTCACAAGCAAATAAATCTAATCAACAAATAGAAACTCAAATTGCTTATTTACATGGAGAAATTGAATTGAAAAGAATTGAGCTACAACTGACAAACCCAACTATTCCGCTAGAAATACAATATCCACAATGACAATTTGAATAACAAATTTGTGCTAGCCTTCCCAGTGTGTTTTGGGATTGCAAGCTGCATCCAGTCACCCTTCCTTATGAATCAGATTTCAATGAATAACAAATCCCCACTAAGGCTAGGCGTATTCAAATTAATTATGAGTTATTAGATGTTTGCAAAAAGGAAATTCAAGATTGGTTAGATAAAAAATTAATCAAACCCTCAAAATATCCATAGAGTCGTTTAACCTTTTATGTTATG
The DNA here is from genome assembly GCA_025585075.1 of Nepenthes mirabilis. Classification (NCBI taxonomy): domain Eukaryota; kingdom Viridiplantae; phylum Streptophyta; class Magnoliopsida; order Caryophyllales; family Nepenthaceae; genus Nepenthes; species Nepenthes mirabilis. The sequence continues at coordinate 23,490 of JAODPA010084045.1, read as the reverse complement.
AAACAAGCTGAATATGAACGAGGAGTACCTCAACTAGTTTTAAATTATAAACCATAAATCAATGTTTTACAATGGATTAAATATCCCATTCCTAAAAAAAAGATTTAATAAACCGCCTATATAATGCCAATATTCTTACAAATTTTGATATGAAAAATTGGTTTTTGCAAATCCAAATCCATGAGAAGGATCGATACAAAACAGCATTCATTGCTCCCTTTGGGCATTATGAATGGAATATCATTTCTTTTGGGCTTAAGAATGCCCCATCTAAATTTCAAAACATAATGAATAACATATTCAATCCATACACCACTTCCATATTTGTTTATATAGATGATGTTTTAGTTTATTCCGATTATATTGATTAACATTTCAAACATTTACACTAATTTATAAACATTATCAAACAAAACGGATTCGCTGTCTTCTGTCTTCGCTCCTGAAATGAAATTATTTCAATTAAAAATTAGATTTTTAGGTTTAAATATTTACTAAAGAACAATTACACCTATCAAAAGACCAATAAAATTTGCTGCCAAATTTCTTGATGAAATTAAAGACAAAACACAACTTCTATGATTATTAGGATGTTTTAATTATGAATCTAATTTCATTCCAAACATTAGGCAAGTATGAGACCCTTTGTTTCAAAGGCTGCAAAAAAATCCACCTACATGGACAAAGCGCCATACTCAAATGTTCAAAAATTAAAATCTCAAGTCACAATTCTTCCATATTTAGGTATTCCACACCAACATATATTCATGATAGCAGAAATGGATGCTTTTGACGAAGGATATGGTGGCATTCTTAAACAAAAGTTAGAGTCTAGGAAAATACATCAAATAGTTAGGTATCATTTTAGACTTTGGCTTGGTCCACAAAAGAATTATTCAATAATTTAAAAGGAAATTTTTACCCATAGTTTTATAAATTTCTAAATTTGAAGATGATTTATATAATAAAACATTTTTACTAAAAATTGATTGTAAAGAAGAAAAAGATATTTTACAGAAGGATATACAAAATTTAGTATCCAAACAAATTTTTGCCCAAAGAGAAAGTCATCCTCTCTGTTTTTATTTTCAAATTGAGTTTACAAAGAGTGATTCCAACTCTCTCCCTTATTGTTTTACTCATGAATTTCTTCAGGAAAGGCATGCCACCAAATAGGGATAAAACAAAAGGCCCCTATGCAACCATTTACTCCAGCCAAACAAACAGCGAAAGCATCTGAACTTTGCACTCATCAATATGCTGCAGTTCCACTCCCAATTTCAAACCAATTTACTACTCTCTGTGATTATCTGCCACACACATTTAAAGACGCAATCCAAACTACTACCCAAGCTACCAAATCAACCACATCCAGCTCAAGTTCCAAACCCACTCCAGATAGATCAAACTACATTACCAAAAAAGTTGTTCAACACATTGCACTTGCTACAGATACCACCACACCTCCACTCCTTACTAACAAAATGTGTCATGACTCTAGTTTATTCTACAGCCTGTAACATCCTAAATTCCCATTTGGATTATTTTAATATTAATTGTAATTATAGGTAATTTGGATATAATGAAAATTAATTAAATATTGTAAAATTTAAAAGATATTCGGATTAGCTGGACTGGTACTGGAAGAGCAACCGAGAGACACTTGAACGTCGATTCTAGTGGGCTTGCGCCCAAGGTGCGTCTGTGTTGGAGTTCGAGAGCCGGGTAGATAATAAAAGAAAA
>JAODPA010084045.1:0-21698 GCA_025585075.1 Nepenthes mirabilis | reverse complement strand
AAATATAAATATACTCTTCTTTTTCTTATATTGGAGAAAATAATTTCTTCATCAAACCCAATGTAGAGTTTACCCTCATATTTATACAAATATGCGACATACAGAATAATTGAGTAAAAACTATGGATATGCAGAGACTTTAACATATAATTTAAAGACAATCAGAAACTATATTGCATAAAGTAACAAAGTAAAGCTAAGAATGCAAATGCTTAACATAGTTTATGTAATTTCATCAATTAATTTCAAATGTCCAGCATGCATGAGCAACTATGTGAGAATTTAAAACATATAGAAGCATATATATAAAATGTGAGGACATGCAAGAACATAAATACAGAAATTCATTACTTAAACATGATTTATGTATATTTAAGACATGTATTTCATAACATTTCATGAAATAGGAGTAGAATTCTATACATGTAAGGTCTAAAACAGTTTAAATATAAAATTAAGACAAGCATGAGTATTTAGAACAAGAAATACTCAAGAATTGCAGAAAAGATCGGCAACAAGAGACCAAAATATTTAAACGCACCTACCTTCACTTGATTTTCGAAAACGTTTACTTGATTTCAACTTAAATCTTCCTTTCCTTCTTTCTCTTCTAGTCTCTCTTTTCTTTTCTCATTCTCTCTCCTTTCTCAAAAATCAGCTAAAAATGAACTAGATCAGCCAATAGGGCCTATTCAAAGAACGCTAGCACATGAGCACCGATCAAAGGTGGATCAGGCGCTGAGGCATATTCTATGCTGTGCACAACATCCTTTAAGCACGTATCAGGTGCTCACATTTTGATCTAAATATGCACATAAGCCACTTGAGCACGCCTCAGACAAGGACATTCTGCCTAAAATGCATTCATGTGTGGATCATACACAAATCAAGCACCACTCAGCCTAACTTTGATCCAATACTTAATTTTGACCCAAAAACCCAGTTAACCTCAAAAATCTATTAGTTTAATTAAATTAATTATCATTAAAATAATTTTTTTCAGATCCACACCTTACATCAAACATTACAAAAATCCTAATGACTTGATCTCTTATTCCATTTACAAGGTATTACGTGTCCAAAGACCACAAGAGATTGCTCTCACACTCTAGAATACTCACCCATTTTCTGTCCACTTTACTCCACCTACTTATAATTATCTTGATTATAAGGACACCTGGTGTTATTCATTTTACCTACACTCCTTTAGCCACTCAGGATTTTTTAAATTTGACACTCAATGCTCTACGTACTTTTCCAACTGATTCCACAAATGGTGGATCTAATTTGGGGCTATTCCATCTATTTACCCTCCAATAGTTCAACAAACCCGTTCATAGAATGACAAATTATCCAAGCAGCATAACACTTTTCCAAATGAATCACCTTTCATGTTAACTTTGGATTCCATAGATAATGGCCTCATATTTTCACTGTCAACAATATTACCAAGATGTTCCCCTCTCTGTTATTTGAAAATTTAATGTAAAATGGTGAGATAAATATAATTATTCTACCCGCACACCACAGCATATTCAAGCCTACTTCCAACACATGCAACGGATTCAAAGAGCAGTTACTCCAGTTTCTAAGCAACCTTGTACATCTACTCAACTATCGAGACCTTCATCAACACCATCCACCACCAAGAAGATTTCTCCAACTCCATCAACTACCTCAACAAAACATCTGACTCACAAGCTCAAACCTCGCGACTCAATAGAGCAAGTTCAACGGACTATTCAGATGCTCCAAGATGATTCAAGCATAGATACAAATGATGCTAGTGGCATCAAACTAGATCCGAAGGATTCAGATGAACTGTTTAGAAGTCCACTTGCTAAGGACCCTTTTGATTTCTAAGCATATTTTTTTAAAAAAAACTTATATATTATTTTATTTTCAGCATATGATTCCAAGAATATCCAGCAAGGGTTAAAAAAGCAAGTCAATTATTCAGGGATGATACATCTTCTAACAATTCAATTATTCAACAAAAAGACAACAAGCGTAGGACTTCCACTTGCTACAGGAAATCCACTTATTCCACAAAAAATTCCGTCATTGAAATAGGCTCATCTCATCAGCTTTCAGTGGAAAAGCAAGACCTACTCCGTCTTCCATCGGCAAGGGTTCCACTATCAACGATCAAGATTAACAAATCAACGATAGAGACCAAGAACTCCAGTCTATAAAAGCACTTATTATTTGTGGAAGAGACAACAGTTGTTTAGCCATTATAGAGAACTTTGAGCTATCATCTTTGTCTTCTCTCTTTGTATTTCTACTACATCCTCTTAAACAAATGTGTACTGATCTATCAATACAACAACAAATTGCTAACTGGTATCAATTCATTACTCTTTTATTTCATCTTACTCAGTATTTATTTTCTGCATTGATTAATTATTCTCTGTACTGATTTACCTGGGCATAGTTTTGGAATAGATTGAGGAAATGATAAGGATATTGTTCATCAGATTAAAGAAGGCTAGATAGGGTGAAATAACGACTCTAAGATCTTGTCTAATTGGAAAGTACCACTCAAACATAAAGGAAATATTATAATGTGGCTATTAGGCTAGCTGCCAACCAAACTGTAAGTAGTGAAATGCTAGGTAGTTATATATCATGTGTAAAATACAGCAGTAGCAAATATTAAAATAATGAGAAGGATGTGTAGTCATACAAATAAACATGATTAAAAGAGAAGCCATATGAGAGGAAGTTGGCGTGGCAAGCACATGAGAAAAATATGAATGTTGAATTTGAAGTGGTTTGATGAGATCAGGGAAGAACACCTAATGCACACGTTAGAAAAAAGGTCAAGTCTTGAAAAATGCATAAATACAAGAAGCAAAGAAAGACCAGATAAGCCTATAAAGGAAATCATCATGATTCTTGCACGATCTTGTGAATTTGGACTTTGTAGAGAACATGGCATACAATAGAGTTTAAGGGATGCAAAGAATCCATATATCCAACCACACTTCATAAGAAAAGGCCAAGTCTAATTTGGTTATTAAAACTTATATGATTGCTCTTTTGTGACAAAGCCACCTCAAAACTAACAACTGATTCATTGTTTAAAGTGGAAACTCATAAAATCAGTGCTAGATCCCAATAGAATTGAACCGCAATAGGAAGGATTGCTCTTCCCCTGAAAAACAACCATCAGTTAGTGAGATCAAAACTCCCAAACCACACTTCTCTTTTTATCATAGTATCAATTCCCAAGGGATACTAGAGGAGAGATCATAGGACCCAGTTGGGTATGAATCAAAATAAATTCATGTACTTGATGCCTCCCCCAAACTTGGAAATTTTAGCAACTTTTGTAATCACCAGGTCAGTTATTGCTTCTTTATCATCTACACATTCTTGAGTGAAAATGCATTTTTCTCCCATGCAAGTGTAATGCCCCATATTTTGTTTACAATTTATGGCGTCATTGAAATAATTCTAGGTTAATTTAGAAAATAATTATACAATAAAATTTAAGAAAAATTGAATTTTGGAACTAGGCTTGGCACCTGATAAGCGCCTGAATTGCGCTCGTGCGAATTTCAGGTAAATTAGTCACGCTTGATTTGCACCCGAGGGATACGCATACGTTTTTGGGATAGAATGTTTGCAACAAATGCAAGCCTTAAAAGCGCTCATGCACCGCATGAATGGAGCCTCAACACATGATAGATGCTTGATGGGCGCATGTGCGCCAATTTTCTATGAGTAAGCCCCTTGGCCCATTTTGGGTTATTTTGAGCTGATTTTTGAGAAAAGAGAGAGAAAGAGAAGAGGAAAAAAGAAAAAAGAGAGAGAGAGAGAAAGGAGAATGAGAAATTAAAGAGAAATCAAGAGATCTTTAGATAAAATCAAATAAATGCAAATGCATTTAAACCCTCTTTCCTTTGTTACTAATCTTTTTTTACCTCTTTGAACATTTATTATTCTAAACACTAGTGCATGTTCTATTTTCGTAGCTAATAAGAGAGGAAAACTCTACATAAATTTGATGATAAAGATATTTTCTCTAGTATGAGAAAATATAAAGAATATGTTTATAATTAGTAGAGTTTTCTATTTGACTAAGTATGGACCATTATAAAGAATTGACTAAATATATTCGGATATATCCTAATATATTATAATTAAATAGAATATCGCACATATTATCTACAAGTAAAAAAGCATCATTCGGCCCCGTCTATAGGTTATATGTAGACAACCCACCTACGGATCTTAAATAGTAATATATGACATTTGGCTATGTAGAAACAATTATAACCCGAGTTTTGATATTCGTCTTTTGTTAATGAGGTCATCACCAATCTTTAGTCCCCTATATTTTTGCATGACTTAAGCATATTTTAGATGCTATATAGTTTATTAAAACTGATTATCAGTTTTGAATTATACATAATAAGTTCACGAAATAATATTATCGGCTTTTCGGATTTCAAATCATGTCATTATCCAATATGTTTCTTTGATATATGTCCACATATAAAATTCATATGCCTTACTAAACAATTGACTCTCTTCTACTTTTATTTTTCTAACCCCTTCTAAATAACGAGCTCAGATTACTTGCAAGAGTTTTGAATCGAGAGATTTGCTATTCGGATATTAGCTTAGAGGGTTGTAATGTTGTAATCGATTTAATATTTTGTTACGTATTAATGTTTTAGGATGTCAATCTTTTAGCTTTCAGTTATTTCAGTTATTATTTATCTAGTCGACGATGATGTTATGATGTCAATGTTTATGTTTGTTTTCAAAATATTTGGAAGTTAGTTTCGATACTCTAATATTAGTAAGATGCTTTTCCTTACATTCAATTTGTGGCCAGGTTATTGTTGATTTTGGAACCACTTACAAGTATAGCATATGGATCCAGTGATTTGAGTTAATATTTTATTTCAAATCATTTATCGGTATTTGACTTTCAAGTTCATATCCCAATACTGTTTTGGGTTTTGATCAATAGAATAGATAATTGAATTTTGAATAATTATATACAAAAAATCTGATTTAAGTTAGTTAAGGAATAAAAAAATTTATAAATTCAATTTCGAGATTGAGGACATAACAGCAAGACTACCCAACCCCTTTCGGTTTTCAAGCAGAAGCAAAAAAATTAAATTTTTGCAAGTGTCATAATGAGCTCATAACCAACACAACAATAAGCTTAAAAAGGTGCACAATTTGAATTTAGATTAAATGGTTACTGAATAGAATCAGCAAAAAATATCCACATTCACAAAAATGACATACCACACCAAGGAAATGTGCAATGAGGACATCCCAATTTTCTTCATACAAAGATGGAAGCAAGTGCTCAATACATCCATTGTCTACCTGTGATATACAATCACAAAAATTTATCACATAACAATCAACAGAATTCTATATTTTATATATGCAATTCAATATGAAATAGGGTAAGCAATGTAAAAATTACCGTGTCTAGATCTTTAACATTAAAAGAGGGGTAAGGAAAAGACTTTTGAAAATGATGAGGAAACAGTTGCAACCATGTATCATCACCCATCATTACCACCCGCTTTCCACTTTGAACCAACTGCAGGTAAGTCAAAGCTAAATTGTTATTCTAAATAATAGTACATCAGAGCACAATTTAGGGCAAATACATATATCAGAAGGAAGAAAAAATGGAGGAAAAGAATAACATTGAAAATAAACCTGTTGTATCAAGTTATCTTCAACAATTGCAGGGGCACCGAAGCTATTCCCTACATCAATGAAAGTTGGAAGTCCACCAGTTGTCAAGCCCTAGATAACATAGAGAGACCAAATAATTGCAATCGAAGTCATGAGAAATAAGAGAACTTCAATTTCAACTTCATCAGTGTTGTAGATGCATATTCTATAGGAATAGGTCAACACTAAAAGATGTGGGAAAAACAGGTATACACTAAATGAGGACAGGTGTGGGCAATAGGATTGATTGATCCAATTACAACCACTTCATACTGAGATTCGATGTATGTTAAGTTAACAAGTTTGACTCAAAGATAGAACAAAGGAAGGGAATACCTGGGGAGGCAAGGGGGGAGAGAGATTTTATGTCAGGCATTTGAGAGGTACGTGAATTTTAATTCTTCTTTGGCTTCAAGCTATGGCATGTGACATTGAAAAGTTGATCAGGATGGTTCATGAGTATTGAATTTTTATTCTACTAAAGGGTTCTTTGCTCATGGTAGGCTACTAGTACAAATCCACAACTCCCATGATGTGAAGGCAGCTATATGAATCCACTTTTACCAATCCGCTTGGTTTAGGGCAATATCATCTAAAGAGAAGCAATTCTAAATCCTTTTTTATCACCACACCTATAGTTTTCTGGGGCAAACTCTCCTTTATTACCTTCCTTAGTCCATCTTTTTTATTACTTTTAACCCCGACAATGCCAATTGCATGTTCTTGTCTCATCAATGCACTAACTTGCCCACTTCTTAGGTGTTTGGACCATTTCAAATGCCGTAGATAACCTCAAATTTATGTAAATAGGGATTCAAAGGCAACTTGATTACGAGACTTGCCACTTTGATCTTTCTTTAACCAAAATTTCCCAAGAGTTGGGTTTGGGTTGTTTCTGCTATACGGGTTCAATTTACTTTGTTAGTGCATTGGTTAGGGTATTCACGCTGGATTTGGTTGCATCTGTTATTTGAGGCTAGCATTAGCTGTATATAGACAACCACCCCTTGTCAATTTGGAAGGAAATCCTTTCTTACCAATCCAAAGCAAAAGAAGAGTAGCAAATAAAGTGCCATGTAATGAATTCAGAAATAGCAACTACAATCCTACTTGATGGGCAATTCGGCCCAACACAGCACAGCAGCAGCTTCAAATAACAAAGCAGCCACATCAAGAGGCCAATAACAGTTTGATCAACGTAGCAAGAAGCCTAACCAAGCCTTAAAGTGATTGAGAATTAGTTAGACAAGCAGAGAAGTTATGACTTATGATTCTATGGGTAGTATTGTCAGAATAGTCGAGAGCAGTTGTAAAGAGTTTTTACTATTAAAGCCATGCTTGTGATGTAACATTCAGATTTGAAGAAGTGAATGTATTGGCATGAGTTAAAACTACATTCGTTGGATAAGACTCCTCTGATCTCCTACTATTTTTTTCTATGTTTTGTCTTTCTCCCTTCACATTTCCCCTTCAAACATCTTCATAGCTATGTTAAGAGTTTCATAGGCCTTTACATAACATAAAGGGGCCACTTAAATCATAGATGATCATACATTTCCTATTGAACTCATTTCAAAATGCCACCAATAGATAAGGAGGTTCGAGAAAAAGGTTCACGTCCTTTCCATATTTTTTTCTTTTTGAGGGGAACAAGAAAATAGAATGAAAAAAACATCAATAGAGTGACACGCAAAGAGAATCATTACAATTGCAGCCAAGAATAAAAATTACACGTGAAACCACCCAACAACTCAACCCCACTGAAGGAAGTTGCAAGAAAAAGGCATGGTAATACAAAAAAAAATACAGCACAACACCCTCAAATTTCAAAAACAGCAACAAAATCTATGTTTCTTATAGTAATTCAATCTTTAACTTCTAAGGGTTCTTACAATTAATTGCCTTAGATTCCTCTCATTACTTCAGTTGAATCTCCTCAAAAATACTTATAACCTTAACCTCTTGCCCAGCAAAAGAAATCTGAGAATTTGCAGATTCCATAATTTGGTAATGCACAATATTTGATAGTTTCTGTTAAAACTAAGTTACATTGTTATGACAAGGAATGGAGTCATTTCTGAAATGAGAGTGCCATGTCAAAACCACCAAGAGCAGACAGTTGTCCCTAACGTATGGACCAAGGAGCAGGGTGAAGTGTTGTGCAACAAAAACTAGCCTTTATTTCCACTTATTGAACATCATCGAAAGAATTAAACATAGAATGCTTAAGGTTGGACGAATCCTGCTGTGAATCAAGAGGTGGAAGGGCACAGAAGCTACCACTAAACAAGTAAAAGGCTTCCCAACAAGAAGGATCAACGAAAGAGATAACATATGATATGATCACCAACTTATTCTACAAGTAAACCCCTTGCTACGGAGGCAAAAAGGCTAGGTTGTTTGGGGTTTGCATTACACCCAAAGGGAAATCTAAAGCAAGGAACCATTCAAGACCTTCACATGGACTATACCCATAGGTCAAGGGCTCTCTCGAGATCCTTCAAAAGGAAGATTAGGACAATAGTCAAGTCCACAAGAAAGTATGATGGTTTCCTAGTCTGTTGATGGGTCATTTCTTTAAAAAATAAAAAATTATATCATTCATATCCTTCGACTATGGCTTAAGGCAATGTTTTATTTTATGGATGGATGCACTGGATGAGTAAGGTGAAGCAAACAATATTAGTCAATCAATCTAAATTAAACACAGGTTCTACCAGACACAAGGAATAACTATTTTTGTCACTTGAAAGCTTGTCTAAAGGTCTTTCTAATATCCTAGATATTTCTAACATTGAGAAATTTAAGCTATTAATGTTATCATGAATTTAATTGATGTTTAATGCTTAAATTGATCATAATTGGTCCTTAGAATTAATTCAAATCCATTTTGGTTAAGTTTGGACGCAGGAAGTGCCTCGAACGTCAATTTGACAATTTCTATAGCAGATCAGTTTTTGCATGAATTTTAAAAGCGGGTTAACTTCTTGACCATTTTCATTATGGATAAGATTGAACAATGAATTATTTATTTAATTAAAGTTTAATAATTAAAATTAGATAAGTTATTTCAAAATTAAAGGGAAGTAGTTTTCTTATCTTACCTTGAAAATAAAGATCCTCTTGTATTCTTCAAGAACAATGAGAAAAAGAGAGAAAATAGAAAAGAAGAAAAGATCAGGGTCTTGAAGAAGAGGGCCGAGCAAAGAACATTCGAACCTTAAGATTAAAAAATCAAGAATTATCAACCAAATTAAATCATAGTCCTTAATTTCTCCGATTATTCGTGGAAGTTCTCCTTTCTTTCAGCAATTGAAGTATTCCCTGCATCTTTTCTTGTTCAATTCAAATTATGATATTCAAGAAGTCCCATAAATTGTTGTAATTCGAATTATATGTCATAATTAAGTGGAAATTAGCATAAATGTTGGAACTAAAGAAAGATTAGAGACAATGGCATGAATATGGATATAGACTTGAAATCAAAGTGTTTATACTCAAATTCATGCATATCATCGGCTAGATTTACAGTATTTATGTGGATAATCTTTGTCATAATCTAATGTCTCAAGTATTTGCAAGAATTATTTAAATTTGAAGTCAAATCTATCCAATTTCTGTTTGGCATTCAATGATGGCATTCAAGCTTCAAGTAACCATTGGGACATTTTTGCCCAGTTTCTACAAATTTCGAATTCTGGCTTTGATCTGTTAGTTTCCACAGTTATTTCTAGTTATTTTTTATTTATAAGACTTCTTAGATGTTATCTAAACCTTGATTCTTAAATTTAAGTCATTTCTTGTTAAGTTTGTTAGACTTCTACGTGTTTGACAACTAAAATATCCTTCTAGTCTGTGGCGTTTGAATACACTCAAACGCTAGACCTGTGCCTTAGTGTGCAACTCAGCGCTAGAATGCCAATTTAGCAAATTAATTGTCCGAGTCTAAGAGTTATTTGAAATTCTTGGATTCTAATCTTTGTTCATTAATCCTTGTGTCTAAATACTGGAATTACTTTCACGACTAATAATTATGGCTAATGTGAAAAAGATTACATGAAAATACCACAGTATTATAGAATATAGAACTACAGCACTAGGATGTAATCTACAGTTTTCCAATACTAATTTTTATATCCCGGTGGATATTGAGATCATGATTTTGTAGTATAATACTTATACCATGTAACCATCGTTGTAATATTGGCAAGGGACATTGGATATAGACACGGTCATGTATAATCTTAAATATTATGAACCTTGGGTCAATTTATCCAGCTAGGTGGGTGCTTCAAAAGTTAGCCTTTGGTTATAATGGTGATTAAGGTCCATAGAGATTTCGTTGAATTTCTCAAAGAATTTTATGACTTTAGTTGTGTTAAGATTTGTAGAACCAATCTGCTTTCATCTTATATGAAAATCTTAAATCTCCTTCCACTTGGATTGTCGGTGGTTGTATATTTATATACATTTATTATTGAGTTGAGCACATTATTATATGTTATTCACATATTGTGGTTTTACATAACTTACTAAATTTCTAAGAGAAGTCTCTAGATGGATTTTTTTTTTAAATTTTATTATCTTGTATTAAGTTATAAGACAATAAGTAATGATGTGTTTGTGTTTCAGAACGTATATTGTTAGCATATGAATATTATAGACACTTTTTTTATATTAATGAAATGATGATAGATGTTTTTATCTATTTGAAGCCTTTGATATATGATATTTATGGTTTTTGTGTTGCAATCGAAGCAACTTGAGTTGTATTTAAAATACCAAACAGGGTCGTGACTGTCTTGATCTTTCTTTAATGATGAAGCCAAAGCAAATGCATGTGAATGTTTTCCAAAAACTCAAATTTAGTTCTCCTTCCACTTTTTTTAGACAATTATTGATTCCTTGATCGGACCTTAAGAACTCAAATTCTTAACAGATGGAGACTGCCTCAATTTCCCTTAATTATCTTGTCGACTAATGGGTTGACTATATAACATAGGGCAATCCTAGTTCCAGGATTGGATGGAAGAAGCACATGGCATGAAAAGCATAGTATATAAGATAACACATCCCTCATCAAGTCATCTTCCGGGCCCAAATAATAGACTCTACTAACATACTTATAACCTCACCCTCATGCCCTGCAAAAGAAATCCCGAGATTTATTGATGTGTATCATTTGGTTACACATAAATATTGACACACTTTCTCTTAAAACTAACGACAACTAATATCTAATGTATTCTAAACAACAACAAAATAGGAGATTGCATCATGTGGTGATGAAAAGAACCAATTTTCGCATTTTGATAATCGCCTCTCACCTACCATCAAAAAATTAACCTTTGAAAAATGAGCAACATTTTCCAAGCCAGAAGTCAAATTTTATATTGAAATAACTTTTTGAATGACTAACTTCGGATTTAATCCTATAGAGATCATCAACTTTTCGTATGTAAATGCAAAAGCTGTATCTCCCCCTTCACTCTTGAGATTCTTTTCTTTCACCGCTCCACCATTAACTCCCATACTATGACTTGGGTCAAGGACAATCTATCATCGATGTTAGAAACACCGGATAATGAATTAACAATTCACACTCCAATCCATACAACAAAAAGAAGCAATTGTATGCAAGTTACTAACTTTTCCCCAACCCTAACGAAACAAAATATCGTTTTACGCATATTAGAAGGCTGAGACATGTCAAATAATAAATGATTCATACACAAATACAAAACAACAAAAATAAGCAATTATATACTTACCAAAAACTTTCTACCCTGGAAAACAAAATAATTTCTACTACACAGAATATGTATCAGATTATGAGAAAGTCGATATGTTTTATAGCCAATACAATTTTCAAACGTAAGAACATTGTCCATGTCAAGAAACGTGGATGTTATGTAACAACATCAGCTAATAAATGGTGATATAGTCCTTACATGGCAACTCCTTAAGCAATATCCAACATTTATCTTGTTCTTTGGAGAATATCACTAGCGATGTTATCGTATATCTTTAGCATAATATGACTACTCCTTGAGGTCATCTATAACAAAAATAGTATTACTCAAATTTCCAATTGAAAAATTCTTTAAAAGCCTTTCAAATTGTTAGCGATGTGGTTTTTAAGTCAAATTATTGCAATCCCAAGCTTTAGATTAGAGTCCTAGAAAACCTCACCCACAACAGCCACAACACATTATTAATACCGACACCCTCTTTCATGACATTGCAACAGCTGCTTATTTCGTGGCTGCCCTTAGTACCACCTCATGCGAACGAACTCCCTTCATCTTTGGAAGAATTCATTGACTCGTTTCAGAATAATAAAGCACAGCATTACCTAAAGAATAACAGCTCAAAACATTAGTGCGAATATCCTATCCCACTCAAACAATCACTGAAGATCAATGCCAACTATCTCCACCTCAGCATTTCAATCACAGATCGCTATGTTTGAAAGACAACAGATTGCACCAGAGCAGATACGTCCCTACAAAAGCCTTTGCCTTATTATCAAGGGCCTAGAAATGTAAGAACATATCCCAATCTGAATTAAAAAGATACTTTGAAACCATTAATTCCAGCCTCAATAACATATCCCCCAATGAAAAGCATTCTTAAAACACTCCAGGCACCATTTAAACACTCTCCAAGCTAGGACCAAGAGATAAAGCAGACCATACCAAAACAATTTTTAAACACTCCCTCAAGATCCACTCACACTTCATCACAAGTGAACAGACACACACCATCCACTTCCACAACATCAATCCCTTTGATTTACCACCATATTGTAAGATCTTTAACTCAACCAAAGATTTGAAAAGGACCAGCAGAGCATCAACCATTGGGAAGAACCACCTCCATATAATTTTGAAGAGGTCCTACATCGATCACATATAAAACCACTAAAATTTAGAGAATGAAGAATGCCAAGTTAAAAACAATTGTAAGGTATGGATCCTGAATTACATTTTTTTAATGATGATTAATTTAATTAGGTAAATAAAAATATCGAAGTCAATTGAGATTTTGGATCAAAAATTATTTTTTGATTGGAATAAGTTAAACTGCATGAAGACTGATCAGCATCTAAGTCACGCATATGCATATTTTGGATAGTCGAGTCATATTTGAAGGACACCTCTAGAATGCTTGTGCGTATCTTAGGTAGATTGGTCATACCCAATGTGCATGCAAAGGATGCACATACGTCTTTTGAACAAAACGTAGACGCTTGATGCACTTCTAAAAGATGCTCGTGTGTCGTACAATTTATACCTTAACGCCTGGCGTGCACCTAACAAGCATACATGCACCAATTTTCTATGTAAGGCCCCCTTGGCAAGTTTCAGTATTTTCGCATGGTTTTGGAGATAAGAGAGAGAAAGAGAAGAGAAGAAGAGAGAGAGAAGGCAGGGGAAGAAGAAAATCAAGTGAAATTTAAGATATCTTTAGTAATTTCTAATATAAGACAAGTGCATTCAAGCCTTCTTTCCTTTGTTGTTAATTTTTCCTTACCTCTTTGAACATTTCTTATTTCAAATGCTCATGAATGTTTTATTTTCATATATAAAGTGTTTATAACTTGCATGCATATGTTTCTATTCTCATTTTTTGTAGTTTTTGTGAAAAATATATCCTAAATATCTACACATTGTGTTTAACTAAAGAATTTCTGCAATGTTTGGCTGGCATGTCTTAAAATTCCTTGTATAAGTTCTTGCATGTGCTTGATTTTAACATATATGTTTCTGAATGTTTCTAATTGCAAGAAAATGTTAAAAACTAATGTAAAATATATTAAAATCCTAAATTCCTGCAATTTCAGTAATGAACCCTTTTTGCATGTTTATAAATCATATGTTACTATTCTTGCATGTTCTAAAAATGCATATTCAAGTTCCTGCAAAACTCATGATTTACTGCATATTCTTAAATTAAACATATTAAAATTTCAGCACTTTTCTAAAAGAATATAGTTGAATTTCTGCATACACATATGTTAATGCATAACATACTTATAAAGAAACAAGAAAGAAAAACTCTACATAAATTTGATAATAAGGATATTTTCTCCGATATGAGAAAATATAAAAAATATATTTGTATATGAGTAAAATTTTCAATTCGATTATATACGGACTGTCATAGAAAATTGACAGAATATATTTAGACATATCCAAATATATTATTAATACAAATCAAACATCGAATCTATCATCTGTGAATTGAAAACGGCGTTCAATCCCGTCTATAAGATTATATGTATAACAGCCCACCTATGGGTCTTGAATATTAGCATTTAGCCTTTAGTTATGCAAAAATAATTATAACCAAACTTTGATATTCTATCTTTTGTTGGTGAGGTCATTACTGGTTCTTTGTCCTTTATGTGTTAGCATGATTTTTAGCATATTTAAAATATGGTACAATTTATTAAATTGATCATCAGTTTCAAATTATGCATGATAGTTTACGGAATATGTGATTGGTTTTCTAGGCATTCAATCATATCATATTTCAACAAGTTTTTGATATATATCTATATGTTTATTTATGAAAATTATATGTCTTGCTGAGAAATTGGCTTAATCTTACTTTAATTTTTCATTAAACTTTCAGATTAGATGGCTCAGGACTTACTTGGAGGTGATTGATTGGAAGGATAGCTGTTCAAGAGCTAGATTATGATGTTGGATTCCGAATTTATGTATTATTAATTGAGAAAAAAGTAATTTTATGCTGTTAATTTTACTCCAACTATTAAGTATTGTAATTTTAAGTGGTTATATCATATGATGTTAATTTATAAGTTGATTTCGGTTTACAATAGTTCGTTTGGATTATGATGTATGATTACTCTAACTTTTAGTATGAATGCCTATATGTATGTTTTGAGAAAATGTATGATCGGCATTCAAAACTACTTTTGAGTGTGACATTGCGGGTCTTATGATTAGATATATTTTATTTCGAGCATTTGGTGGATATTTGATTTTTTAGGTGTCCCGATGCATATTTGTATCTTGGTTGGTGAAATAATAAATAAATTTTTGGATTATTAATGGCTGATGGGTATACCGTAGCTGAGCTGGCCCAACGATCAAAGAAAGCCCAAATCCTGAAATGCTCAAAAAGCTTCCTCAAACGGTCAACGCCAGCGTTGACTGTCGAAAGGCGGTCAGGCGACCATCTCACGTGCAGGGCGGTCAACCCGAGCGTTGACCAGAAGTACTGTAGCAGCATATGCCCAAAAAGGCGGTAAATCTGATACGGGCCAGGCCCAATTTGACAGGCGATCTCGTACACGAAAAGTAACGATCCTTTCATGATTACATACTTTCCTAAAAGCCGATCTTCTCCAAAAAGGCAGCAATGAACTCAGCGCCAGCGTTGGAGTCAAAACGGTCACAAGAGCATGAAAGGAAAGTAGATAATTTGAGTATCCGTTACACTATTCAGAAGGAAAAGGATCTATCAAATCACGCCTATTATGCTCACCAACTCGGAGAAGGCCGCCATTACCAGGCCAGAAGATCACACCACCTTGACCAGAGAAGATGGCTCTCCTGCCATCTATATAAGTTGGAGTCTTCATTCTAGAAAGGGAGAAGCTCTCAAACAAGGCTCTAAAATACGCTCTCTAACTCACCTGCAATAAACATACAGAACACGTTTTCTGAGACAACAAAGAAACTTCCTGAAATAAGTCATGAACGCTTACAGTGCTTGAGCAAAGACTCTCCTTCTCTCTCTCTTTGCACACAGCGTTCACCTTCAAATCCCACCAAAGGCCTCCCGATTACAGGAGTCCTTTCCGGCTCTCTGAGAACTGTTCCCCAAAGCTTCCATGCTTTCGGGACGCAGCTTTCACTCGTTCTCTACGAGCAGTAAGCTGGAACTCACATTCTCAATGGGCAACACTCCCGACAAACCTATTCTCTTTCTCTCTCTTCTACTTATCAGTTCACCTTCCTCGATTCAAAGACTTTTTACTAACTTGAACGTCGAAGTGTTTTCGGTTAGACAACCTCTCGCCGACATACTGACCTCTTGTTCATTATAGTGGTGTGCAGGATTCAGATTCAGTGAACGGGGCCGGATCGAACCAACCGAACAAATTCGAATCTGTTCGAAGTAGGATCCAGGTACACATCAATGGCTAAATTTGATTTATGCTAATTAAGGATAAAAAATTTAATATATTCATATTCTGGGATTGGGATGTGACAACAATATCCTAAAACCATCTGCTTCCTAATGCACCCAGTTATATCCAATATAGAAAGCTCTACAGATTCTTCAACCAATCAATATCATATGAATGGAAATCCGAATAATATGAACCCAAATACACCATTCACCTCTTTCCTTGATAATAACTATGTCACTGATATCATTCATTTCAGCCACAAAACAGAGGCCTCACTCCAATAAGGAAAAAAAAATGTGAATATCAATCATACAACTAAGAAAAGGTGTCCAACCATTGATGGATAAAGAAACCATCAAAAATCAAGAGAGAAGAATTACATGTTTTAACAAAGAGAATCCCAGTCCTACATTTCGTAAGTATCTAAATGTATGAAGTATAGTTACAATTGAAGCACATAAAGCCGCAGATGCAACTGCATGTAAATATATGAGGATCAGTTTTTTCCCTATTCGTAAATATGCTCGGTACATCCAAAATGTCTCTTTATGTATTACACAAAAATGGTTTGCCAGATCAAACATATAAACTGCAGTCAAATTCCCAAAAAATAAAAAAAAAAAATGTCACAATAGAAAGCATTTGCTCTCACCTTCAACCGCTGCAGACTTGTCGTAGGTGGATCAGCAATTGCCTTAAAAATCCTGGATGATAATCCAGGTTCAGATGCCAGCTTTTGTAAGACTGGCAATTTGTCCATCCATGGTTTTTTATCTGCAAAAAAATATTCAGTGTTTCTTTTTAAGTAATTAGTTTGGCAAGAATGTGCAAAAGAAATTAAAGCTACTCAATGGAAATTAAAAGTACAGCAGCAACAACCGATATGCATATATACCTTCCAATCTCAAGGGCCAGTCATACACCCTGATGTAGGGAGAAGGGAAAAAGTAGAGAAAAGAGCTATAGAGGGATAGAGATAAGAACAAATACAAGAGGGGTAGAGACAAGAAGGAGAAGACACCAAGGGAGAGAGAGGAGAGGAAGTCACAATTGCTCAATTGCAATCAATTTCTCAAGCATTCATTAATTCATCAATTCCACTTCAAACAATAAAATTAAGGTCCTTATATAGAGAACTCTAATCCTAGGATAATTTAAAAATAAATATAAGTTCCTAACTAAATATAACAAAACTTTCTAAAATAAAATAAAATCAAATCAAAGCAAATCAAATAAAATCACAACATAATAAAATAAAATCAAAGGAAATTAAAGTAAATTTTTTCTAATTTGGTATAGTTTAGATGTCCGCATCAATTTTCCTTGACTGGCTAGAACTCGACTCTGTCGAGTTAAAACTTTAGTAGTGAACTTCCCATCCGCAAGCCGAGCAGCGGTGCAAGCGGCCGCTAATGTTGATAGACACGTGGGAGGGGAGCCGAAATTGGACTGAGCTGCCAATGTCATCTGAAGATGTGCAATCAAAAATGTCATCTGAAGCTGCATAAGAGAGGTTTTTTTTTTTTCTAAAATAAAATCAAATCAAAAAAAAGGCAAATCTAATAAAATCGCAATATAATAAAATCAAATAAAATCGTAATCTCTCAAATAAAATAAAATCAAAGGAAATCCAAGTGAGTATTTTCTAATTTGGTATAATTTGGATGTCCGCATCACACTCCAAGTGAAAAAAAAGTTTTATGCCCCACCCCACTGCAACCCCATGGATGAATTAGTATTTCACCAAGGAAAGAAAGTAAAATAGAGCCTTGGTTTTCTTGGAATTTCTCAAGAAAACAAAAGCGAACTCCTTTCAAAAGCAAAGAAACAAGGAATTCCTTGAGAAAACTAAATAAAACAAATTAAAAAGTCCCCAGGGAAAACAAACAAGAAAACAAAGGAAAGAAACTCTTCTCAAAGTGAAGGAATTTCTCTCCTCACTTTTCTTAATCTAACTGCCATCTTAATCAGATAAAAATGTGGATGCTCAGAACAGGGCCTTGTTATCCAACCCTTTATGCCATTCAATTCCTGGTGCTATCATTATTCTGACAGAAAAAGCAATATCTTCTCATCTTCTCCAGCACAAGCAACAGAAATTTATACAGGAAAGAGAAGAATAGATAGAGCACTCAACAACAATCACACTGTTGCAGTAATCATTTCTACATTTCTAGTCATTTGGGGAGAGATGCAGCCTATTATTTCTTTCCTATATTCCTTGTTAATTGATCCCCTCACCAAATGTAACAGTAGCCACTTTGATAATTTTTTAGGGACCAAAATCCTCTGTATTCTTTTTTGGCTGCAGATCCAGGGGGAGGAGGAAGGTGTTATGGTTGGCCTACAGACTAGATAAAGGCCTAGAACATCCTAAATGTGCTTTTTCCAATCGCCAAATGCATGTAAGTTTCATTGAAAGAACAATTGCATGCATTCATCCTACACATCAAAACAAATGCCATAAAAACATTGAGGCATCAACCATAGCTTACATAGGGAAGGAAAAAATAGTTGTAAGATCAAGGTATAAGAAAAACTCAATAAATTTTGAAAAGACGGGTTATAAGTTATTACTCTAAGGAAATGAAAAAAACGAAAAATGGGAATGTTTTATTGTAGATGAAGATTAAAATGGTAATGTTGTGAACTTTAAACGAGTAAAAGACTGAATAACGAAATAGTAATGGTCATTGGGCAAAAATGATCAACTCTTTTCATAAGTATGGGAATGTGGATGAGGAAGTTGGCGGGAATTGAGTCCAAGTCATCAAGGGCATACAAGTGACAACCGCTAGGCCAACCTAGATTTCCCCTCAAAAAATACATATTAGGTGCTCATATAATACGCTTATCAAGAAATACTAAAGAAATGTGATGATGAGAACAATTGGTAAAGGAGATTGAGAATTTAAACATAGGAAAAAATGACAATAGATATTAAACATACAAATGCGTTTTTTGTATGTTGACAAATATGTGTGAGGTGATAAGATTTTAGATTTTCCCTAGTCGTACAATATTCAACACAAACTTGCCTTAAGAAAAAGGAAAAAACTTAACAACTATAGATTATAAGAAATGCAACAGATTTTCTCTAGACAAGAAAATTGGATGGCTTATCTCAGAATGGTAGTGAAAACTGAGATGTCCAAGCACAGAACATAAAATTCTGTTAAATATTTTCAGTTAGATACGAACAGAAGGAATAGAACAGTTCAACGTGAAAAAAGAGGGAAAAAAACCTTGATTGTGGAAAAACAAAAGGGAAAAGGATAACATAATTTAATGATCAACAATGAAAGCACACAATTTATTACTGGATAACAATCCAAAAGAAAACAGGACATAAAATAAGATGGCTATTTATATTAAGAATGCAAGGGAAATATTAGGAGAATATGAAGAAGAGGCACTGTGGCAAAGAACATTGCGGTTGAATAATGATGCCCAGAAGGCAATGAAAAACAAAAAGAGTATACAATAAAACATGGCAAAATGTAGGAACAATATGCACAGGCAAAAAGAGACACTAAGATACTCATTAGTGAAGCTACATTTAGTAACCAAAAATGGAGAGAAGGGGATACGAACTACGTAGAAAAAGAGAAAGAAAGGGCATACATCTAGATACCATACATACATAAATGTGAAAATGACTTCCATTAATCTGTAGAGGAGAATAAATAAAAGAGGCCAGACTAGATATTTTATAAACCATATTTGCGATTAAGATCATGGAAACATCTTCTCAGCAATGGGGCTTCCTTTTTAATTTGATGACTAGGGAAATATAATGAATTTCAGAAGTCCACAAATAAGTCAAAAAATGGAAATTTTTAAGACAATATGGGACACCTATTGAATTAAAAAAATGCTTAAGAGACCATGTGATTGTATGGTAAACTATTCTATTCAATAGAGATCATAGAACAAAAAGAATGTCAAATAGCAGATGAAAAACATTTTTGAATCCAGATATATAAATGAAGCAGATAATAAAAATTGTACTAGTTATCATGGAAATAATTTATGAGACATACAACAAAACTTTGGGAAAAGAATGATAGAACAAAAATTGATATCTTATAATCCAAACGTTCCACCACAAAATCTTAAAATCCATAAATAACCATGACCAATCCCAATGGACCAGCTTTGAAGACCCAATTCCCATATCATAGTTAAACCCAACCTGCCTCTTAAGCTCATGGAATCTTCTTTTCCGCAAAGAAACCCTGTTTCTGAATGTAGATCAGACTGCAAAGCTTCTACTTTTTATATTACAGAAAAGAAAGCCTATAGTTTTATTCTCCTAACCATTATAGGACAGACCAATGAATTCATCAAATGCTTTCATCATGTTCATATCTCAATCCAACAATTCTTGCCACAAGGGAAAATAAACTTCAAGAGACAGTTCCTCAATAGTAGGCCGTCGATTCCTGACCAACCAAGCCTTTCTGCACAACTGGTGACCAAGTTACTGAAAGGAATTATTGCCCCACAGTCCGAATCCTCTTTAAATTCTTTAGGCCCTCGTCTATGCTTTCTTCAATCTCCATCCTCTTTGCTCAAAGACAGGCACACCCTACTACATCTGAGCCTTTATTGTAGCGTCCTCCTAGGTTTGAGTTGTAAATAGAAAACAATCCCCACTCTCATTTTAAAAGCCATCGTGACAATCCCCACTTCAAGGTAAACTTCTCATTTATAGATCACCCAATTTACCCTTCCCCATCACCTTGTTGTGGTAATAGCAAACTCCATTCAAAAAGACAAAACATAGTTTTGGAACGAAAGGTAGAGATTACTAAGGTATATGCAATTATAGATATTTACTTATTTTAGTGTGATCATACCCCTTTTTATGCAATTGTTTTGTCGTACCCTTACGATTCTTGATATGCTTATTCTCTTACTTTCTGCTGCTCACTGCAAGGACTTTTTATGTTCTCTTGGATAAAAATGCAAGTTTTTCTCTCTACATATTCTCAAAAAGCATGCCCCAACCGTTCATCATCGGACTATTTTTTTTTTTTTTTTACATTTATTCCCCTTCTGGACTATGCATTATCAATTTGGTACGACACTTACACGGCCTTTTCCAACATGCAAATCACGATCTAGGAATCAATACATAATTGCAAATTGAAAATGCCAACCTTTGAAAAATGTACTCGGAGCTACAAAATCGTACCTGAGGGAAAAGCGCAAGCGAAAACATAAGATCGAAATCTCGAAATCAGAAAAAAATAAGCAAATTCTCTACTTATTTCTCTGCTTTCGAAAATACCTCAGCGCATCGAGCACGATAATAACAAGTCGATCAATTGACGACTCAGTCCAGCAAGTTTGGTTCGGAGGAGGGTTGTCTTCGTCACGAGGTAAAGAAACACATGGGCATTGGGCGATATCAGAGCAGTTACTTGAATGAGGGAGCTCTGTTCGAGTGAGGAGGAAACCTCTAGTGAACAAGAAAATGGCGATAGAGTGAATCAAAATGATGAAGAAAAATGGACAAATCAGACTCCATTTCTGAGATCTTGATCTCCACATGTTCGCTACACCTCGCTAATTTGCAGCAGAAATTGTCAGGAGACGATTTTACTCGTTAAATACTACTTTCGTCCTCTGTCTCCTCGTCTCCCTTGTTCCCTGAACAATAAAAAATAACCTGATTCACCTCCTGCAAACTACCTTGGCCCTGTTTATGATCCGATCTAATAAGATATTATATTTTTCGAAACCTATAAGAAAGGGCATGGACAATGGGCGATACCTTTTCAAAAAGACTTATTTT
>JAODPA010084044.1:0-25522 GCA_025585075.1 Nepenthes mirabilis | reverse complement strand
GATTATAATTTAGTATTCTAAAATTATATCTTGAATTTTGAGAAAGAACTAAATTATTAGGGTTGAATTAAAATACCAACTAATCAAATAAATCGAAATTTTTGATATACGTTAATTGGGTATAATCACAGAATAATTTAAGTCAATATTAAGGCCTAGTTAATATCTAATTAGGTTAAATTGGGTCTTAGAGGAAGAACAAACCCTAGAGTGCAAATCCTCTGAATTGCGGCCTAATTTGGACTTAATTGAACAATTAACTTAGTACAAGAGAAAGATTTCAGCTTAGAGATAAAATTCAGCGCCGCAATTCGGATCAAAGTCAGCTAAATCGCTGCTAAAAATCGAGTCCTTAATGGCTAATAAATGGAGCGCAGAAAAAACAGGGGAGGAGTTGCAATTTGCTAGAAATTGGACAATGAAGCAAGTAAATTAACCAATAAAAGGGCTCCAAACACGTCTATGGCGGACTAATTTAGTTTCATATTAATTTTGGTGGCCAAAAATGTCGTGTGTATCACGAATTCAGAGAAGGAGACCCAAAGAGAAAGAAAACCCTAGAAAACTAAGAGGAACGGATTCGTCGGTTCTGTTGTGTGAATAATTCCTTAATCGTATTGTTATTATATGATGAAATACTTCTTTAATATCTTGAATTTTGTATTAAATCCTTCTCCTGAGGCTGAATCTGAGAGAAATCCGAATACGGTGCAAAAACAGGGGTTCGGGAAACTTAAAGAAATCGAAGGGCGATATGCAATGTTTGATTCGTAATTTTTGTTCTAATAGTTGTATAATGATTATATACGAAGATTTTGATAAGTTATATGCATAAAATATTATAAAAAAACTCGAATTTGGAAGGAAAACAATCGCGGAACCACCACGATTAAAACAGAGTTGGTCTTTGCTGTGTTATTCGGAAGCTTTGCTCATCTGCGCAGGGGAGCGGCTGCTTCTCAATGGAGTGGCTCCTTCTCGCTGTGGATTTTGGATCAAAACGTAGATATTACACCAACAAATAAACGCCACGTGTCTGAAGATCATAGCCTTGGTGATGTGGCTATTCCTTGACCACTCAAACAGTTTCATTGAAATTACCATAATACCCTCCTCATCTCCGGACCATGAAATTAGTTTTATCCGTTAACACAGAAAGCAAAGGCAGAAATGCAGCTCTTCTACTTCTACTCTTCATCGTCGCCTTCAGCATTGTCGTCTTCAACCTCAAATCCAACCTTCTCTCTCTTCTCTCTTTCCCACATCCCAAAATTCTCGACGTTATCTTCTCCTAGAATCTCATTCAAGTCCCTCCTATGTCCTCCTTCGCGCCTCACACTACCTCCTTGCTCCACCAACGACCTCTCCGCCGTTCTCCAAGATCTTCCAAAGCACGCAGAACCCGATGAGGTCTTTCCGAAATTAGAGAATGGGGAGCGATTCCTGGAAATCCGTCGTCCAGTGATGGAACTCGACAATGACTTGGAAGGTGAAGAAGGAGAAACAGAAAAGAAAGAACATGATGATGAGAGTAGCGAGGATGGTGACATTGGCGGTATTAAAGAGGGAGGATTGTCGATTGACGAGAATCTCGAGAAGTTCGCAAAGAAAATAGCGATCTTCGAGCCAGAAAGGGATGAATCTGGCCCTAGAGAAATGCTTCTTTCGATAAATTTAGATCTGGCTTTGTACAGAGCCAAGGTTTTGGCTAGGAATTACCGACACGAAGAAGCAGAGAAGATACTGCAGAAGGTATAGCACTTGAGATTAAGTTTGAATTCTCCATTATTTTCTCCGTCGACAAACTATCAACTTTCGGGTTTGAATAATTTTGTTAACGTGAATTTAAAGAAACACTGCATAGATTTAAAACAAGATTAGTATTCTTACATAATAATTTGTTTAATTGGTGGAGTGGAAACGACGATTGCTACCGGAGTATGTTCTGGCAATGGCCACGAAATATGTATGTAAGGCTATTGAATATTACTCGGACAATAGTCATGTTTTTTTCATCCAACCATTTTGGATTGATGGAAAGTTTTAAAATAAATGGTCAAGCGAGGTTGTATTTGACCTCAAATATCAAGCATGGGAACCATAAAAAAAGGTTGGCCACTGCACAAGGCTTCCTCACTTATGGATTTGGAAATGGTCAAGATTTGCTCAGTCTAACCTTGTATTAAATATATGCTGTCTCCTATATTTAACCCATGACTTTTAAGTCACAGTTGAACAATCTTAACATTACTTCAAGGCTTGTTCTCTGAAAATATGACAAAATGTTGATTAGATATACATAAGGAAGTGTTGGGAGTGTTACTGATAATGTCTGTTTTGTGTGTCTTTCATTGGATTGGAGGAAGTAGTGTATACATTATTGGCCTGAAGACGGAAGGGCGTATGTAGCATTAGGGAAGATATTCAGAAAACAGTCGCTAATTGCAGAAGCAAGAGCTGTTTATGAGAAAGGTTGTCAAGCAACTCAAGGTGAAAACGCATTTATCTGGCAGGTTTGTCGTACCTTCATTCTTGTAGTGCTTTATTTTTTCTTGGTAAGATGTGTATTGCATGTTGGTTATTCAGTTTTTTAGAACAAAGAAAAAAAAATAATAAGATAAAACAACTGTAATGGCGCATGTTCCCCGGATAATTGCTTGCCCAACTTCCTCCCCGCGGTAACCACCTAAGATAATTTGATGAAAATTATTTATATATTAGTGCAGTACTTGGTCTAGGCCCCCTAACTCTAATATTCTAATTATATACCATCACTGAGGGGCATTAAGGCTTGGAAGATCCAAACAAGTGGATAATTTTACAGAAATTAGAGCAATTGTAATTTATTTCAATTGCGAGAGGTTAGTTTTCGATCATTAATTTTATTTTCACATTTGATTTTCATATCATAAATTTTTAATATGGAAAACTAATTTTAGTCTAACATTTGGTATCAAAGACACAAAAATCCTAGCCTTGAACAATTCTGCCATTTTTTCCACTTACCTGATTGTTCAAAATTTTTGAAAGTTTGAATTTTTGTAAAATTTTAATGAAAACTAATGTTGAAAATCATTAGGAAATTATATTTCTAATAAGTTTATAATTTTTACATTAATTTTGGTGTGAAAGTAGCGTAATTTTTATTGAGTTTTGAAATTAGGTTTGATGGGTAAGCCCATAGCAGGCAGGTCTAATAAGAAAAACGGCCAAAAATTCAGAAAAGCCTAAATGTACGTTTAGACGGTCAACGCTAGCGTTGACCGTATAGAGCTCCAACTAGGCGGCCAACGCACTCCCTCAAAACGGTCAACATTTCTGTTAACTGGAAGCATTGTAGCGGTAGGTTGTGAAAAGATAAAAACCTAATATGGGCTAGACCCAGTTTGGCAGACATTTTCGTACACGATAAGTAACGGTCCCTTTCCTTGATTTCACGCCTTCCTTGAAGCCAATCTCCACTAAAGAGGGTATCAACAGATTTGACGCCCTTCCCATGAGGAAGGCGCCAGATTCTCTCTTCCTACCTACAATGGACTCTAATAGTAACAAAAGTACAGAAGGAAGGCAAATAATCTGGAGAACCGTTACCCAATCAGAAAGGAAACGATCCGAGTAGAATGCACCAGTTGAGCCTTCTTGCTTAAGGAAGGCCGCCCAATACGATGCAGGGATCGTGCCTTCTTAGCCAAAGGAGGTTGCCCTACCATCATCTATATAATCCCACAGAGTCTTTATTTTTAGGGGGGACGAAAAAGAAAGACAACAAAGAACTACGACAGAGAAATCCTTGAGCATACTAACGCTCATCTCTAAGCACGCAATCACTTACTACAATAATCTCACTCCAAGCCTTCAGATTCCAAAGGCTTCACCCACTCCCTGAGAGCCGTCTATTTAAGCTTCCACGCTAACAGGACTTGGTGGCCCACTTGTTCCTCGGGAACATTGAGCCAGGAAGCTCTCGACGAGTCGTGAGAACGCCTCTTACGTCTAAAGGCGAACACTCCTTCCTACCTCAATCTCCCTCTCTATCTCAAATTACATTCTAGTTACCTTCTTGTAATTCGAATGCTTATTGCTGACTTGAGCGTCGGAGTATCTTCGGTGGGACAATATCCCACCGACACCTAATCTCTTGTTTGTTGTAGTGATGTGAAGGGTTTATACTCGGTGAACGAAGTCGGATCCAAATGATCAAGTGAACCTGAATCTGTTTGAAATTAGATCCAGGTACGCATCATTGGTGCTGTCTGTGGAAAGCGCTTACAAAGAGCCAGCTACATTTCCTAAAAGCCCTTTTCAACCAATACTCTCAATCAAAATTGTGATCGTAAGGGCACAAGCAAGCGAGCCAGCTAGAGATGTGGCCTCGCCAGACCAGGACCACGCCACTGGTGCCGTGGTCAATGGGGTAGCCGATCGGATTCCAGCGCCATTCTTTCAAAATCTGGCGGAGCATATGGTAAATACCAACAAGATACTTCAGATACTCTACTCCCGCTAGGAGCAAGCACAGCTAGGGGTTGCACCAGCGGGAGCCCCCGCACCAGCATTTGGACGAGGAGGCCAGAGAAAGAAAGTTATAACCGGAAGGCCCGGAAGGCTAACCAATGCTCCCGCAACGGAGTCCTCACATGCTCAAAGTCGTCTAAGGTGTGAGGAGCGAGGAACTAGCACTACCCCAGAGAAAAGTCCGGAACGAAGAAACCCCAGATACTCACGCATAGAATCTAGGCCCCAGGCTCAGGAGGGAGCCTCCCGAGCCGTTAGATCTACCGGTGGTAGCACCTGCCCGACTGCTGGACAAGCCAGAGAAAGAACAGAGTTGAGGACATATTTCAACTTCAAAAGATCTGGTAATGTCATTCAAGCAGATCGGAGGTTAGAGAAGATATGGAATCGTGTCTTCAAAGACAATGAGCACGCAGCCAATATCGATAGATCTCCCTTCACAGCGGAGATCTTAAACCGGCCCATACCGGCCAAATTTAAAATCCTAGCCTTTAACTCTTACGATGGGAGTGCGGATCCCGTTGATCATCTCGCTTACTTTCGCACCCATCTGAGTTTACAAGGGCTGGAGGACCCAACCATGTGCCGTTGTTTCCCGCTTACCTTAAAAGGAGACACGCGTATCTGGTTTCATCATCTCCCCTCGGACTTAATCTGAAGTTTTTAGGAGCTTACAGATCTCTTCTTGTCACAGTATGCCTCCAGTCGTAGGGAAAAAAAGTAGCCTTGGCATCTGTCGCACATTAAGCAGAAGCATGGGGAGAACCCGCGGAAGTTCCTGGATCGCTTCGTGGCAGAAGTTAGGCGGATCCCCCGACTCACGAAGTAAATAAAATTAGGCAGTTTCATCTCAGCGTTGGCCCATGGAGAATTCTTCAGGCACCTGGCACATGAGAACCTGTAGACATTTTGAGAAGCGGAATCTATCACCAGGGTCTACGCGGTAGCACAGGAAGCCAACGAGGCTAAATGTCCCGATCGAACCGAACAGCCACGCTTTTTCCCAACTGAAGGAAAGAGAAAATATAACGGTAACGATCACTCCTGCCGAAAGCACCACATGATTGGACCACCAGAGCGCAAGGACTATGGGCCCATCAGCCTAACGCCCTTGACGGATATGCGTTCGAACGTCCCCATGCAGATCCGTGGGAAAAAGTTCCTTAAGTGGCCAAAACCACTTAAGAAGGCGGAGGGAGGATATCCATCCAAGTACTGCGATTTCCATCGATCTCCCGCGCACTACATAGAGGACTGTAAGACCCTTCAGCGGGAGATTGAAGAGCTGGTCAGAAGGGGCCATCTCACCAGGTTCGTTAATGGCCCTAGTCAGAGCTCGAGCACTATGAGCGGAAAGGGATTAGGGTCTTCCCCTCCACGAAATCGAGTTGCGGTAGGAGTGGTCAACATGATCACTACCCGGCCGATCAGGAACCGAGCTGACAACAAGGAGCAGCAAATTGGGAAGAAGAAACAACGTACTACTGACACCGTCATTAGTTTTAGTGATGGCGACCTGGCACATATAGTTTCCCCCCATGCAGACCCCCTTGTTGTATTTGCATTCGTTTCCGACAGTAACGTCAACTACCAGCTAAAACGAGTATTCGTTGACAATGAAAGTTCTCGCAATTTGCTCTATCTCGATGCATTTTTTAAACTTAGTTTAAAAAAGAGTCAATTAAAACCTTCCGAAGGCCCATTGTACGGCCTTGACAATGAGCTGGTGCCCGTCCAAGGGACGGTCCGATTAAAAGTCACCCTAGGAACGTACCCAAAAACGGCAAGTTGTACACTTACCTTCTTGGTAGTCGACTTACCCTCTGTATACAACACTATACTGGGCCGGCCATGCCTAACAGCATTCAGGGCTGTCATTTCAATACCACACCTCAAAATAAAATTTCCAACACTATACGGTGTGGGCAAAGTTTTGGGTGACCAAATCACGGGATGGACATGCTATATGTCCTAAATTGCTCCTAACGACAGCACCGGAGCTATAGGAGAACTTGACTATCAAGACGAAACGACCTTACAGTAGGCGCAGTCTGGTGAGGCAACCGACCTAGTCCCACTGAATCTAGAGGATTCAGAAAAGTGCATACGGATCGGCGGCTCACTCATCGATGCACTGCGCGATGAACTGATCACGTTCCTACGACAGATCGCTGACATCTTCGCCTGGACTCCCACTGACATGCCTGGGATTCCGACCCGGGTAATTGTCCACAAGTTGGGCCTCGACCCGGATCGAAAGCCAGTCAAACAGAAGCGGAGAAATCACTCGGTAGAAAAGTTGGTCGCCATCCGGGAGGAAGTAAAAAAAACTGCTGGACGCCGAATTCATCAAAGAAGTCTAATACCCTGATTGACTCTCCAATGTAGTCCTGGTAAAGAAGACTAGCGGGAAGTGGCGAATGTGCGTCAATTTCACAGACATTAATAAAGCCTGTCCAAAAGACAGTTTTCCTTTACCTAGGATTGACCTGTTGGTGGACTCAACGTCCAAATATGAGCTATTGAGTTTCATGGATACCTATTTGGGTTATAACCAGATCTGGATGAGTTTGAAGGACGAAGAGCATACCTCATTTATGACGGACTTGGGGAATTACTGCTATAAAGTGATACTTTTTGGATTGAAGAACGTAGGAGCCACCTACCAACAATTAGTAAACAAAATGTTTGAAAAACAGATCGGCCGCAATATGGAAGTTTATCTTGACGACATGCTCGTCAATAGCAGAACCTCAGGTGACCATATCTGCAATTTGGTAGAGTCGTTTGGGGTGCTCCGTGAGTATCAAATGAAGCTGAATCCGACTAAGTGTGTCTTTGGGGTAGCCTCGGAAAAATTCTTGGGTTTTATCGTCTCTCAATGAGAGATTAAGGCAAATTCAGAGAAAATCAAGGCCCTCGCGGACAAGGCTCCCCCACGAAGTATCAAGGATGTCAAGCGACTGACTGGACAATTGGTGGCCTTGTCCCGCTTCCTAGCAAAGTTTGGTGACAAGTATTAGCCCTTCTTCAAGGCTCTAAGGGGAACAAAATCAAACGGGTTCCAATAGACGGCAGATTGCCATGCGGCCTTCAATGAGTTGAAGTAATATTTGGCTAGCCTGCCGTTACTAACGTCGTTCAAGGTCAGAGAGGAGCTATACCTCTACTTGGCGGTGTCAGAGGTGTCCCTCAGCTCCGTTCTCGTACGCCAGACTCCGATACCTAACGGCCGATCTACTACGTGAGCAAAACACTAACCAGCCCGGAGATGCACTACCCGGGCACAGAAAAGTTGGCGTTAGCTCTTATATTCTCCGCACGAAAACTAAAGCCCTACTTTCAGGCACACTGCATTATAATTCTCACCGACAAGCCTCTAAAGAGTGTTCTCTAGAAACCTGATGTTTCTAGACGGTTGGTAAAGTAGGCTATCGAATTGGCCGAGTTCGACATTGAGTTTCGACCTAGGCCTACCATAAAAGTACAGGATCTAGCCGACTTTATTGTCAAGACCACGACCCCAGTTCTCGAAGAGGAGCCCCCAGAGAACGCGGAACAGCATGTGGAGGCTCCAGAATGGGTACTTTACATAGACGGATCATCTACGGACACAGGCAGTGGAGTTGGGGTGGTCCTCATGACCCCTGATGGGTTTGAGGTGAAGTACTCCCTTAGACTCTACTTTTCGGCCACTAACAACGTTGCCGAATATAAAGCCCTGCTAGTTGGGTTAAGGTTAGTAAAAGAGTGCTTAGCCAAACGACTAGCTATTTACAGCGACTCCGAGCTAATCGTCAACTAGTTTAATGGGAATTTTGAGGCAAGCAACCCACACATGGCCAGATACTTGACCAGGGCAAGGGAGGCCACCCGCAGCTTCGACAAGCTAACCTGGTCTATGTTCCTAGAACTGAAAACTGAAAAATCGATCAGCTGGCTAGAGCAGCGGCGGCCGAAAATCCAAAATAGTTTTCGAGGGACATGAGGGAGGTCCTGAACGCTCCCAGTATAGAGAAACAGGAGGCAATGGAGATCTCCGGAACGAAAAACTGGATGACACCCTACCTAAGGTATCAAGTGGACGAAACATTGCTAAAAGACGCAGAGGAGGCTAAGCGGATAAAGAGAACGGCCGGCTGGTATACTATAGTCAACGGGTGGTTGTATCTCCGCGGTTACTCGACTCCGTACCTCCAGTGCCTAACCCCTGAAGAGGCTGGCTACGTTTTGGGCGAAGTGCACATTGGGATTTACAGATCGCATGTCGGCGGCAAAAACCTAGCATTCAAGATCATGCGGCAAGGCTACTATTAGCATTCGATGAAAAAGGACGCACTCGAGTTTGTAAAGAAGTGCGAAAGTTGCCAACTTTATGGCAACCTTCGCCACCAGCCGTCTGCCGAGCTGAAATCTCTTTAGGCATCATGGCCCTTCGCGCAATGGGGGCTTGACATTCTTGACCCATGTCTTATCACAACCGGGTAAAGAAAGTTCATCATGGCATGCGTCGACTACTTCACAAAGTGTGTCGACTCTGTCCCGCTGACCAAGATCACAGAAAACAACGCTCTTGAGTTCATTCGGTAGAATATCATCAGCAGATTTGGCGTTCCAGAAGTCATTGTGACTGACAACGGAATGTAATTCTCGGGGAAACGCTTCACCAAGTATTGCACCAACCGAACGCTACTCCAAGCGAATGGACAGGTGGAGGTCACAAATCGAACGCTACTCCACGGGCTTAAGACCAAGTTGGAGGACGCGGGGGGCTCCTGGGTAGATGAGCTCACCTTAGTCCTCTGGTCTTACCAGATAACTCCAAAGGAACCAACGCATGAGAGACCTTTCAGCCTCTGCTATGGGACTAAAGCGGTGATCCCGGTCAAAATCGAGCTTTCAAGTTTTAGGGTGGAATCTTTTGACCCCCAGGGTAACTCCCAGAAAATTCGGGAACACCTAGACTTACTAAAAGAAACCCGCGATACCGCCAAAATGCAGATAGCGGCCTACCAACGCCGAATCGCCCGGTACTACAACAAGAAGGTAAAAGTGTGGCAGTTCGATGTCGGAGACTTGGTCTTGCGAAGCATTGAGGCCACGGGAAAAGTGGCAGGTCGGAATATGCTCTCCCCGAATTGAGAAGGGCCTTTTCTAGTCTCCGTCGTTCTGCGAAACGGGGCATATAAGCTTCGGAATCAGGATGAAAAGTTTGTCCCATGGACGTGGAACGCGATCCACCTCAAACGCTACTTCCAATAAGGACCCAGGTAGGTATTCTGCATAATTGTATGTAATCATTTGTATGCGCATTTTAATTAGCAAAATAAGTATTCCCTTTAGCATGTTGTGTTTCTTCTCTTTGGTGTGCATATATGTGTGATTCTTGTTGCAGGTTCAAATGACATAGGCTGCCCCTAAGTCAGGAGGGTTTTCACCCTCTCGTTACTAAACCTTAATCATTTAGGCAGCCCATGAGTGGTCGTATCTAAACTCTGATCATCCAAGCGGCCCATGAGTGGTCGTAACTAAACCCTGGTCATCCAGGCAACCCATGAGTGGTCGTAACTAAACCCTGGTCATCCTGGCGGCCCATGAATGGTCGTATCTAAACCTTAGTCATCCAAGTGACCCATTAGCGGTAAAAAAAATCTTAGGGGGCTAGCGCGGTACACGCGACAACCTCTTTCACAAGGAGATAGCGTGATCAGTCAACGATGGCCGACCGGAGCAAAACGCTCCACCAAAGTTGGCTGCCCTAGTCTGTACTTGGGCAGCGCCACCAAGTTTTACTCACAGGCGAATACTAGGCTGGCTAAACACGAGTGACGGCCTAGAAAACGCACCCAAGGACTTTACTCCTATGGAAATGCCATGAACGCTCAAAACAAGGCAGGCGGCCAACTCACAGGAAGCCAGCCCAATTGACCGCCCAGAATGGCAAAGGAACAAAATACAAGCAAAAAGCAGCTGTAAAAAAAAAGCAGAAACATGCGACATGCACAAAGTTGCTCGTATTATTGTTTATGGTAAAGTACATTTACATAATTGTACCAAAAAGAAAAAAACTGCAATTATAAAAAACTAAGGGGGTGGTGGTGGCCCCTATTTGTCCAGTGGCTCTCCTACGAGGCTGTCGCGGCGCTACGCTGACCTGTTTGACAAGTTGATGAGATCCCAGGGAAGTCAGGATCAACTAGCCATATAATACGCCGACTAATGTTAATCCCTTCCCATAACCACGACAGTATCATATCCGCGACCTCTTGAGGACGAATGCGGAGGCTTAGATCGTTCTCCAGGGCCAGCCATCTGCCCTGTGAGCTAATCGAGGCGCCCCTTAACCCGCTCGTTTTCCTCCTTCAGACGAGCGTTCTCTGCTTTTAGGCTCTCTTTCTTCGCCTCCATGCCCGCCAAGACAGACTCCAGTGCAATCGCGTCCTCTCGATGCTCCGCCCTTAGAGCCTCCATCTTAGAATCAAGCCAGGCGATCTCCATGTCCCTATCGAAGATCACCCAGTCTCTTTGCCTAAGCGCCTTGGCGACTGCGCCCGTGACCTTATCAGCCTGCACACAAAAAAAAAGGAGTTAGAAAAGGCAAACTTAAAGACAAGGTAGACAACAGAATTTATACCGCCCAAATTCTTCGTGTTGGCCTGTCTGGTCTGGCGTCCGAACCCGACGCCAAGTGCGGTAAGCAAGGAATAGGGCCTTCATGGGCAGGGCTGGCGGCAACGTCCGCTAAGAGCTCCTCCAACGGTTCCTCTGAAATATCCTCCATCTTGGCTGTCTCCTCGGGAATAGTGGGAGGCTCCAAAATCAAATCCTGCTGCTCAGTTGGCAGTTTCACAGCAGGTGATCCCACGGACAGCTCCTGCGGCCCAAGCGCTCCG
Source organism: Nepenthes mirabilis (assembly GCA_025585075.1). Taxonomy (NCBI): domain Eukaryota; kingdom Viridiplantae; phylum Streptophyta; class Magnoliopsida; order Caryophyllales; family Nepenthaceae; genus Nepenthes; species Nepenthes mirabilis. The sequence goes on along the minus strand of JAODPA010084044.1, from coordinate 14,114 downwards.
ATAGATGGATCCGGAGTTAACTCCGCCAGCGCAGGCTGCGTGAGAACAACACCGTCGCTTGCCCTAGCATTTAACCTGGCGTCATAGGCCTCTAAAGTCAGCTTTGCTTCAATCCCAGAAGCGGTGCCTACACCCACAAAGCGCTCGGTGAAGAGATAGTCTGGCCCAGAGGACGACGAATAAGGCGCTACCGAGGCTGCCCTATTTTGCCTTGGACTAGAGGGACTGGCATCAGACGGGCGAGAACCAATGATAAAGCCCCTTTTCCTCTTCTTTCCCTGCAGGGCCTCTAGCGGTGGGACTTTGAATTTATGGACGAGAGAGGGAGGCCCCCACTTGGCCTTCTTGGCCTCAACATGGGAGACCAAGTGGTCTCTCCGGAAATCCCCAAGGTTATCCACGATGAGTTTGACCAACCATGACAGGGATGCCATCTCAGCCACAGAAAGAGCCCACGTATACACGTCAGGCACCTAGCCCTACTCCCTGGGTAAGGGCCAGGACTCACCCATACTAATGAAGAAGAATCGGTTCTTCCAATTCTTCAGAGAGTCGTATATGATGGTACTTATCTTAAGACCGCTGTGGGGGGATAGAGAAATCCACTCTGCTTCCTGGTTAAGCTTGAAGAGCCCTCTAACCATAGACATCATCAGCAACCTCGAGTGTTGACGGAGGAATATGCAGAGGGAATATAGATATCGGATGGCGTTGGCGTGGAGCTGAGCAATGGGGACCCGAAGCGCCCGAAAAATCGACATTAACTCGTCAGAAATTGGAAGACGAAGCCCACTCCTTAAATGGGCTTCGTATATGGTCACAAGTCCGTATGTGGCAGGAAAGCCCTTTCGTCATTTCTAGGAACACGGAAGGCAATCTCCTTTGGGATATTGTACTCCATATGCAATACTTTTATGTCGTTCTCTCTCAGGACGGTGGCGATATCGGTGACGGAGCCCATGATCAGAAAATCAACTAGGGTTTTCTTTTCTCCTACGGGTTAAGGAAGACGAAGAAATAAAGGAAGGCGTACAAAAATTCAAAGTGAAATGAACGGGTTACTTAAAGGCCAATATGAACACAAAACCGCCTCGAAAGCATGTGCCATCATTACCGCCACGTATTGCTTCCCAAAAAGGAGCCGTCGAGTCAGATCCTTCGGCTCATTAAATACCAGGATCCTGAACATACCGCATGAAGACACGTGGCACACTTTTTCTGACAGGACGGCTAATGGCCAGCGCTTCCTTCTCCAAGTTGCCCAAAAATTTTTCAAAAATGGTCAACAAATTCGGTAAATATTTTGGAAGTACTCGAGGCTTCTCTTTAGATAGGCAATGACTCCTTCACCGTCAGCAAAAGACAAGCGCATCCCATCATGAACATTCCGGAGGCCAGAATCTAGACCATCGGTATGGGGGGCTAGTGATGGGTAAGCCCATAGTAGGCAGGCCCAATGAGAAAAACAGCCCAAAATTCAGAAAAGCCCAGATGTGCGTTTATTGACCATATGGAGCGCCAACTAGGCGGCTAACGTGCTCTCTCAAAACGGTCAATATTTTTGTTGACCGAAAGCACTGTAGTAGTAGGCCGTGAAAAGATAAAAACCCAATATGGGCTAGACCCAGTTTGGCAGACGTTTTTGTACACGACAAGTAACGGTCAATTTGTCTGATTTGACGCCTTCTTTGAAGCGAATCTTCACTAAAAAGAGTATCAACAGATTTGACGCCCTTCCCATGAGGAAGGCGCCAGATTCTCTCTTGCTGCCTATAATGGACTCTAACGGTAATAGAAGTACAGAAGGAAGGTAAATAATCTAGAGAATCGTTACCCGCTTGGAAAGGAAACGATTCCGATAGAATGAACCAGTCAAGCCTTCTTACTTAAGGAAGGCCCCCCAACACGATACAGGGATTGTGCCTTTTTAGCCAAAGGAGGTTGCCCTGCCACCATCTATATAACCCCACAGAGTCTCCATTTTGAGAGGGGACGAAAAAGAAAGACAACAAAGAACTACGATCGAGAAATCCTTGAGTATACTAACGCTCATCTCTAAGCACGCAATCGTTTACTACAATAATTTCACTCCAAGCCTTCATATTCCAGAGGCTTCACCCACTCCCCGAGAGCCGTCCATTTAAGTTTCCACACTTACAGGACTTGGTGGCCCGCTTATTATTCGGGAACATTGAGCCGGGAAGCTTTCGACGAGTCGCGAGAGCGCCTCTTATGTTTAAAGGCGAACACTCCTTCCTACCTCAATCTCCCTTTCTATCTCAACTTGCATTTCTAGTTACCTTCTTGTAATTTGAAGGCTTATTGCTGACTTGAGTATCTGAGTATCTCTGGTGGGACAACATCCCACTGACACCTGACATCTTGTTTGTTGTAGTGGTGTGTAGGGTTCAGACTCGGTGAACGGAGTCCAATCCAAACGATTAAGTGAACCCGAATCTGTTCAAAGTCGGATCCAAGTACGCATCAGGGTTAAATGGTTTTGAATAGACCTGGTTGGAGGTTGAAAACAATCAAAATAAAGCGACACCATTTTGATCATTACTAAAATAACTTAAAAAAAATGGGCTTGTGCGTTTGGCATTATAGGGAGCAGGAGTTGAACATGTGACCTCAAGGAATGGCAGAAGCCTTAGTGGCCGCTGCACTGACTCTCGCTTTTGCTATATATGTGAGGCAATTAATTTATTTGTATAATTACATTAATTCTGACTAATCATATTTAATATAATTATACAAATAAATTAATTGCCTCACATATATAGCAAAAGCGAGAGTCAGTGCAGCGGCCACTAAGGCTTCTGCCATTCCTTGAGGTCACATGTTCAANATATATAGAAGATACTATTCATTCATAAATGACCGATTGCTATGATTCATATATTTATTTATTGAGATTGAGAAATGATGAGTTGTGGTTATCATATTTAGTGAAATATGGATTAAGTGGAAGAATGCTGGTTATTTAGTTTATCAAAGCAAAAAAATAAAATAATAAGATAAAATCAACTGTAATGGCCCCCATGTTTCCGAAATAAATGCTTGCCCAACTTCCTCTTCATGTTAATTTTCCTAAGATAATTTGATAAAAATTATCTATATATTAGCGTGGTACTTGGTTTGGGTCTCCTAAGTCTAATACTTTAATTGTACACCATCACTGAGGGATATTAGGGCTTGGAAGATTCAAACAAGTGGATAATTTTACACAAATTTGAGCAATTGTAATTTACTTTAATAGTGTGAGGTTAGTTTTCAATCCTTAATTTTATTTGTGCATTCAGTTTTCATGTAATAAATTTTTAATATGGAAGACTGATTTTAGTCTAACATTGCATACTTTTAGTTGGACACAATTTATATCGCTTTCCTTATTCTATATAGATTCATCGCATCACATTTAGTGGGAAAGCTTATTTGGGAGGTGATCAATGATGGGTTTGGGAAGGGGAGTATAATGTGGGGCGAAGGCTGTTTTGTTGCCACTTACTTTTTAATATCATGTGATGAACTTTTCATTCCATATCATCATTTTTCCTTCAGGAAAAAACTGGATCTTTTCCTTAGCACTATGACACATATAATTAGAATATTTGAATCAAACTTTTATATTCGAGTGGTTTAATGTTTCTTATGAAAATAATTATTACAATAATAAGGCTTGTCATGACAGTAAGGTTGCCCCATTATGAATGAAAAGTAACATGTTCAAACTACAAAAATACTGTGTAATGTAGGGCTAAGGTGATAAATCTGATCCCCTTTAGATCCCACGATATAGAAATCTCATGCATTGGCCACCCTTGGGAGATATGCTCAACAAAGGGGTTATTATGTGAATTTATGTGTCTATATTTGGCCGGTGATTACTTTGAAGGCAGTAAAGTGAATTTGGAGTGGTAGTGGAGACTTTTAATTGAATCTCCTCTTAGATTCATCAAGGCTCTGAAGTGGGGTGTATGTTGCCGGTTGATAGGGTTATAAACCAACCCTGCATGGTGTGGCCCATTTATCCATGTACTTAGACAAGTGATGTGTTTGGAGTCCGGGGGGGGGGGAGGGGCTAAGTTTGTATTTTGACGTCGACTGGTTCGATTTCTTTTACCAATTTGCTGAAAATTCAGGTCCTTTGCTTTTATTTTGTGACAGTGCTGGGCTGATTTGGAAAATAAGTTGGGGAATATGAGGAGAGCAAGAGATTTGTTTGATGCTGCCACAGTAGCCGATAAGAGGCATATTGCAGCCTGGCATGGGTGGGCAATACTCGAGCTGAAACAAGGGAACATTAAGAAGGCAAGGAATCTGCTCGGAAAAGGTTTGAAGTATTGTGGGGGGAATGAATACATATACCAGACTCTTGCATTGCTCGAAGCCAAAGCAAATCGATATGAGCAGGCCCGGTCTTTATTCATGCAGGCCACGAAATGCAACCCGAAAAGTTGTGCTAGTTGGCTTGTAAGCATCTCTTTCTTGTAGCTCATGGAAGAAATTCTCTCAGTGGCTAGCTTGTAGTTGATGAGCTCGGTGATTTTATTCCTTATTTGATCCAATTCCATTTGAACAGGCATGGGCACAGCTAGAGATGCAGCAAGAAAACAACCAGGCTGCCAGGCAACTATTTGAGGTCAACAATCATCACTATGGTCCTTTCCTAAACACACATACTCTCCCAACATGATATTTTTAAAATTTTTAAAATATTCCAAAACAAAACATTCTGGCACGTTTTGGTTCTAAATTTTTGCTTATATTTTATATATTTTAGTAATTATAAAGTACAAAGTGGTAAAATTAACACGTGATTATTGATTGATATAATAAAAAAATTGCTANTGTATTAAGGTCTATATTAGTTTGTTAAGTTATATCATTATTATTATTCTACTATAATACTTTGTTGGATATTTTATGGCATAATGTATTTAAGTTAGTTCAATTGCATACTTTTGAAATTTTTTGGGTGAAGAGGCAAGCAATATATATATTTATTGCTAATTTAGTATAAAATGGTGTTATTTGTTAATTATAAAAATAATAAATTGTAATTTTAGTCAATGTGATTTCAGCATGTTATATTATTGTTTCTAGAAAAATAGCGTGTCGGTATATCGGTATCGTGTCTAGATAACACAATGCAACTTGATTTTTATTTGCAGAGATCGGTCCAGGCTAGCCCAAAAAACAGGTTTGCTTGGCACGTATGGGGACTCTTTGAGGCCAACCTTGGCAATATTGACAAAGCAAGAAAACTTATAAAGATCGGTCATCTGGTCAATCCAAGAGATCCTGTTCTTCTTCAGTCGCTTGCATTACTGGAGTACAAGCATTCTACTGCCAATCTTGCTAGGCTGTTGTTTAGAAGAGCATCTGAATTGGATCCCGGCCACCAACCAGTATGGATTGTAAGAGAATTGCTTTCACATACTCCACAGCTTATTTATTCTTAAGTTCGTGCTATTCGATTTCTGATTTATAGTTTTTGCTTGTAAATCTACTTCATTTATACCAGTAACGCATGACCTGCTATGAGGGCATTTCTGGGCTTCTGTGTGTCAATCTGCATTGTGAGATTCTTTGGGAGAGGCTCTAAAGCTGGTCTGAGGTCCAACCTGTGCTAAATATGTGATAGCCACATATGAAAGCATCAGTGCTGGTATTTATTACGATCATATCGGTATTGGACAATAATACATGCTGATATTTGATATATTGGACAAAAAATATGATATTTATATGCTGATAGACAAATTTAGGGCAATATAATATGATATATCACAAATACAACAATATATTGTCTGGTATTTTCTTCTATGTAGCTGTTGGTTAGATGTTAACGGTTTATTATAAGATGTTAACATTCTAACCGCCGAAGTATTGATAGAAATCAATGGGCTAGGCAAGAGAAACCATTTCTTAGTTCATCCATGATCTCATCCCCTACTGCTATCAATTATTCGATATTAGGATGTGTGAATGTGGAACAAATATCATTTTGTACTTCGCTGAACTTTGGTGTGTACAGTTCCACAGTTTGAGAATAGTTGTGTACCAATGATTTTTGATCAACCTTGAGTTCGCTCTTCTGACATCTCCTTTTGCTATTAGCTTTAGATGATTGAGAGAGTTCTTGTGATTATTTAATTATTGTTTCACGACTTCATCGCTTGTGAAAATGTGCGTTCCAATTTGCAAGTCTATTTGGAAGTATCTAATGTCTGTGGCTTGCTTTAGGCATGGGGATGGATGGAGTGGAAGGAAGGTAACATAGCCACCACAAGAGAACTCTACCGCAGAGCGTTAGCAATTGATTCAACAAGTGAGAGCGCTGCTCGGTGCCTTCAAGTGAGTAGTTTTTTGCTTGCTAAGGATGATATTTAGCTGAAAGCACAACTTTACTACTATTTCTTTTCTTTTCTTTTTCATTTTACTGTATTTTCTTTTCTAATTCTAGGTAAGTTATATTTATGCCTTAGACACTAAATCTTGTGATGTTAAATTTTAAAAGGAAACCTAGTGCATAAGACTGTCGCATTATAATAGTCTATGAATGGTTAAATGTCTACATTTTTGCTCCTATGTTATAGAGACGATATTATTGTGAGAAATATTGGAATTTATATAAGAATTCAAATCCACACAAGGCAACAAATTTCCTTGATTTACTTTAGGAATGAAAGCGACATATGGACACAAGATGAAGTGATTTCACTATAATCAAAAGGGTGCAAGTGATGGATATAACTCGGTCACACCCTTTTCATCAAGAATATTTCATTTTTTAGTGAAAACCCGAACACCCAAAATCTAGAACACTTCAAAAACCATGTTCTAGCTGTTGTTCTCATAGATTTGGATGCACAGCTAAACTGTTTCTTGTTTGGAGGTGGTGTTTGATACTAGCACACACTTTACTATAAGTAGATACGGGCAATAGCTACTTAATGAATACAAATGTAGAGCATCTGGGAGTGGTAAAATGGGGTCTTAATCATGAATATGCGGTTCATTCTCATCATAAAGCCATTATAAATACTTCTTAATTCCCATGGCACCATAATTGTGTTACATTTTGCAAAGATCAAGGGTCTTAAACTGGGTACATGAAAGGAGCCACCTGGATTCACTATAAGTAGATACAAGTAATTTCTACTTAATGAATACAAATAAAGAGCTTCTAGAAGTAATAAAATGGGGCATTAACTGTAAATATATGGTTCTTTCTCTTGTCATAAAGACATCATTAATACTTCTCAATACTCATCGCCCCGTAATTGTGCTGCATTTTGCCAAAGATCAGAAGTCTGTAACTAGGCCCATGAAAGGAGCCACCTGAATGAACCTCATAAAAGAGAAATAATGGCTTCATAGATGTTTCCATGTTGATATGTAAACTTTTGATTGGCATTACCTATCTTCTCTATAGATTTCATTTGCTGCTGTTCATTCACATCTTTAATTTTGAGCATTTAATACTTGTGGACACCGAATTTGCAAATTTCTATTTGCAGTTTCGGGAACAACTAAGAAGTACTAACAGAAAGATTTGCTTATTTATTAATCAGAAGTGTATTTTTTTTTTTCAATTATATAGATTTAATCATGTACTTATATCAAGTCATACACTGGCTGGCTGCAGATGTAAATTTGTTAACCACTAATCTATTGCAGGCTTGGGGTGTCCTAGAACAAAGAGTTGGCAATTTATCTGCAGCTAGGAGACTATTCAGATCCTCACTGAACATAAATTCACAAAGTTACGTTACATGGATGACATGGGCATCTTTGGAGGAGGACCAAGGAAATGCTGTGCGTGCAGAGGAAATTCGCAACCTCTATTTTCAGCAGGTACTTAACTGCCCCTCCTTTGTTACCAATGTAAAAGAAAGCTTACAATGTTGCAGACAACCCAAATTTACAAAATGTCATCTAATCTATCCCAATCAGCTGCCTATCAAATTGTTGCAATGGATGTTCTCCTCTTTCTTCCTATGGCGTAAGTGTTCCTCAGTTACTGATAGAATAGAACAAACATTAATCCTTACTCCACGATAATCAACTGAACAAGGGTCCACTGCTTATTCGTTGTGTTTTCCTATGCATTGAAGTTATACCTATTTTTCTTTGGGAAATAAATATTTCTATGATTTTGGTTGGTATCATGTTTATATTGTCGTATTGAATGATACCAGTTAGTTGATTCTTGTCTCGGCTAGAAATCTCTTTTGCATGTGACATAAGAATAATACAAAAATCCGGGATGTCACAACTTGGGACACTGCCAATGAAATATTCAGATAATGACACTGTCTTGAAATAACTCCAAATCAGTTATCAAATCAATTAAATCAACAAGCTTGGCCACCTGAAACATATTTCTGTAGTCCCAAGAGTAGACTAGCATGCTTTCCCTGTGCTACCCTCATATCAGAATAAGGCAACACATATCACGGTATCCTTTCCATAACTATGCATCCCATAAACACTATAATATTGATAGAACTTCTACTATGACGAACAAACAATCTTTCCACAGAACACCGGCAAAACTCTTCAAACAATCTATTGTTAATCTCCACTATCTTCCATTACACCTGCCTCTAAATCTAGAAAACAAAACGGATACAAGAGTAAGTGAAATGCCCAACAAGTATACATAATCGAGGATGAAAGAATAGTGGAGGCCAATAAACTTAGTGAACTCAGGTATTATATAACTGCTCCCAAGCACAATATAATGAATCTATTACATGGAATAAAACAACGAGTTCAAGGATATACACATGCTCATAATATAATCGAAATCTGAACCAAAAAGAATCTATAATGATTATATTTCTCACCGCTATAAACCTATGACCAACGTACAAAACATCCCCATTGGGAGGGTAAGTCAATCAAGAAAAAACCAGACTCCTCTATCGGACAAAATCCAATTTGAGCCTAACTGTTGGTTGATTTGTTTGTGTGTGCAGCGTACGGAGGTAGTCGATGATGCTTCGTGGGTCATGGGGCTCTTAGACATTATAGACCCAGCACTGGACAGCATAAAGAGGGTGTTGAACTTGGAGCAGAATTCTTTCTACAAAACACAGGATTCATTAGACAACATGACACATGCTAGAAGTTACAGTACCAATGAAGAGTTTTTAGATTCAACATCCCGCAGCCTTGAAGGAAATTCCGGGTTTAATTTAGATGCATTCATTAAAGAGAAGTTGTCTCTTGATCCATCCAAGCTGGATGATCAAATGGAAACCTCTTTGATGTCCATAGCGAGATCTAGAGGTTCTAGGAAGCCATGGAGGTCAAAAAACCGAATGCAATGATCATCATATGCAGTGAGTCAGAAGCATTATTTGTCAATAGCGATTGCAGCTCAGTAAGCCCTTTGTTCAGTGTATTCAAATCCTGACCACCTGAGCCACTTGAGGTATGAAGTTTCTAATTTAGCCTACAGTGTTGTACAAGCTCTGGATTCCTTCGTGAAAAGTGAAAGGATGGTGAAAACAATTTTCCCATTCAAGAAACAAACTACTTTCTAGTTTGTAGATTCTATTTTTTCAAACATGTAAGGAAGCAAGTTGTCCAAATTGCTATAATGATATGGATCTCCCTGTAAGGGATCAGCGGGCAGCTTTGATGAACTGACAAGGAAGAATAAACGGTGATGATACATAGTAAAAAAATAATAATCACATGATAAAATAAGATACAAGCAATTTACATGGAAACTCTTTTATCAATAAGAGGAAAAAACTATGGGACGATACGTTCGAAAATCTCTATTATATAAAATCGGTTATATAAATCCCAGATACAAGAGTACAATAGCTCAGTGTCTTGTATTAGATGGACCTGAAAAACAATGAAGATAAGATGAAACAACTTCTCCTCGCTTCTCTCATTCTATTCCTTTCTCTTACTGACGGTGCTCTCTGGTTTGATTTTACAAAGTGTTACAACATTCTCTTTTACTGCTCTTCTTTTATAAACCCTAAAATGGGTTTCGCGTGCTTTTATTCCAGACTCGTCGTCTAGGTGCCCTTCGGTATTATTGTCCGGTTGCTCTTCGGATTAGCATCCAGTTGCTCATCATACTCGGCATCACTGGTCGCCTTTATATATCTTTGTCCGCTTGTCGTTTAGACTAGGCGCTTGGTCCTCGAGCTTGGATCTCCCTAGAAGCTCGCCACGCGTGTGAATATTGAACCCATGTGTACTCATTTGAACTACTGGACGACCTATCAATCAGCTATGGGCCCACATGGGAGTAACCCATAACCCAACAATTCTGAGAATTAGGTTTGATCCACCAAATTGGTAGCCTACCTGTGAGCAAACTTTGGATCCTCAAACCTATTTATTGTGTAGCATAAAACAATATGAGAGATTAGAAGAGGTCTATGAATGTTTCCTCGAATGTCCTATTTGACATTGAAATTAGCAAATAGTAAGAGTGTGAAAGATACATGTGTTAATCAATGGAAAGTAAAAGGTAGGTCGTTTTCACATAAGAATGTCGAATAACTTGTTAATCCAGTGAGTTGAACGAGAAGATTGAGAGGCATTAAGGGTGGGTGTCTGAACTGCCACGGTTGTATGAGTTGATTAAAGGGACAAATATAGAGATCGTTTTGGGCCCTTGAGTGTGTTTCGAGGGGGTGGATAATGGTAAGACGACTGGGGATAAAGATCTTGTAATCTTCATATGTTTCGCACCTTAATTGCTACTAGATGAATGGTTAAATACATAGAAAAATAAATCCCTTTAATGGTGGGCAAGTAAATGTTTTTAAAGGAGGAGAAAATGAATGTCTCAAAGCCTTTATTGGCATTTAATGCGTTCACAATGCTTGTGAGAACTTTAAGATTAGGAGCTCTTAAAAAAATGAGAGAGAAAGAGAAGAGTCATAGCTCTTTAGAAAAAAAGTCAAAATGTAAATAATGAAAATCATGTAAGGTTTTTGATCTATTTGCTGAGGGTGACCTTATCCAGTGTGAGATGGGGTGCCCCTATCGTCCTAATGAATCTCTTCATTGGGCTGGTTTGGTAGATAGTCAGCTGTGTCCAACCTGTGGAGTTTTAACCTTCCAAATCTTCCCTTTTTTTTTTTTTTTTTTTTTGAGTATATTGTCATTCTCTTTTTAATATAACATAAACTTTTATGGAATTTTGTAATCATTTTAAGTATAAAAAGAATATTGGAGGAGTAGTATAGTTGTTTAATATGCCAAACTAAGTTGGAATGATAAGGCAATATTCATAGGTCATATCAGACATGACTAGTATTTGAATACCCAACTTGGCACAACATAGCCCATTTTATACTGGTATTGTGGTGTGTTGACTCATGTCTTGGCACAACATAGCCCATTTTATATTAGTTTTGTGGTGTGTTGACTCATGTCTGTAAGGCATGTGGACTGGTTCATGGACTATTCAAGTTTAAAAAAATAAAAAAAAAGAGAAATTATTAATGTTGTACCCTTATTTTATAGGAAAGGTTTAGGAATCGTTATATCACGATAGGGATTATCAATAAGATAGGTATTTAGAAATCATGAGATAAGTAAAACCGTTTCATTATTTTTGACAGGCGCCGCATAGGCATCAAATCAGCTTCTATCCAATTATCTCTCTATTAGAGGTTGCAAGCATAGCTTTTTGGGGTGACAGGCACACTATTTATCGGAGAGATTAGTTGCCAATGGTGTTTTATCCACCGGTTAATATTAACGTATTACACTGGCTAGCGTTATCTTCATAAGTACAGATAACACTCTACCGTACAACCATATTAGTACCTTCGGGGCATTCTAACTGACCAACATTGGGGTCGGTTGCTTGGAGGACAATATAATCTTTGTAAGGTTCATAAATCTGAAAAACATGACAAATCTGAAAAGCAAGAGTTTATGATCTGACAATATAATGTTCGTAATAGCAGAGTGAAAAGAAGACAGCTTGGCTGCCCATTCTGATTGAAAACAATTGTTTTTAACCCCAATTTAAAGCTTATCTCTATGCCCAACATTTCAAAGAACTTCCAAAAAAAAAAAAAAAAAAAAAAAGATACTGATTAAGCCATAATAATATTAAGCCAACAAGTCTCTATTCCACTAAATTTGTGCTACACTGTTCCTTCCTGCTGTCTGTTCCATCTTCCATCGACACTTGCTTCTGATCCTGATGAGCTACATCGTAAGTAGCATGAACACCAACAAAAACATAATAGATCAGCATCACAGCACTACAGATGAAGAACCTTAGGAATGCTTGATAGCCCAAAGACCCAATGAGAAACAGATTAAGAGCAATTGACAAGGATGGCAGCCACGGAACGAATGGAACTGCCCAAACCTTTGGAGTTTGCGGCTGTGGAAGGAACCCCATTGCCAAAGTACCCATAAACCAAATTGCTCCACATACTGCATAGCCTGTCCATTCATGGCTGCTCGTGTTCCAAATGGCTGCCACTCCAATGGAAGCACAAATCACGAGGAGTAAGCTAGCAAGAAACTTAACAAAGTCCCACTTTGGAGTAACATCTTTGACATAGTATCGCCTCACTAGTAGAGAAACCGCCATTAGCATGAAGATGAAGAGCGTGCTGAAAGAGAAGACACTCGATAGCACATCCAAGCTCGTGAAGAATGCCACAATGGCGCTCAGTATCGTTACCACCAGCGTGGCATTAACCGGCGTTCTGGTTTTGGGATGAACAAGGGCTAACCAAGGGGGAATCATATGGGCTCTGGCGATTTGAGTGGTGTATCGAGCTTGCCCGAGAGACCCCACGAGCATGCTCGTCGTCATCCCTTTGAGGGCGCAAATAGAAACCAAATACTTGGCCCATTTCATCCCAATCTTATCAAACACAACACTGTAAGGGGCATTCACATCTATCTCAGTGTATTTCTGCATCATGGTTAATGTCAAAGACATCAAGCAGTAAATTACGGTTATCATCGACATCGAACCCACTAAGCCCACCGGAATATCCCTCGAAGGGCGCTTGGTTTCCTCGGCCATGGTGGCCACCATGTCGAACCCGGTATAAGACCAGTACACGACGGCAGCAGCCCTGAAAACCCCCTCTGCACCATACGGGAAAAAGGGCACTAGGTTCTTGGTTTTTCCATGAATAAACCCTACGACAATGATAAACACAATAACCATTGCACTCACAATTGAACTAATCCAGTTCAAGAAGGATGCTTTCTTCGTCCCGGACATAGCAATACCGTTAACAATCAGAAGAACAGCAACAGCAATGGGGTCTAAGAGATTGAAGCCGTCAGCAAAAGACTTGACATAGATCCGCAGAAAATCAGAATCATCTTTGATTAAGCTAGCAAAATAAGAAGACCACGATCTCCCTAATCCGGCAGCACCAACAATTGCTTCCAGAAGAATATTGCTAGCAGCAATAAAAGCAATAAAATCGCCGAGCTCGATGCGTAGGAAAGAGAAAGAGCCGCCGGCGACGGGGATTTCGACAGAGAATTCGGTGTAACAGAAGACGGATAGTAATGCGGATAAGCCGGATATAGCATAGGAGAGGACGATCGATGGGCCGGCGTCGTTGTGAGCTTCCTGACCTGTTATGGTGAAAATTCCGGATCCAACAACAGAGCCGAAACTCAGCCAGATTAAATCCCACCATGTGAGGCATTTTTTCATTGAGATTTCGCTTTCCTTACGGAGTTCGACCAGTTCGGTGGTTTCGCTTGATCGATCGAAGAGGCGATCTTTGAGGCGAGGCCATGTTTGCGAAAGAGCCTTTCTGTAATCCGAGCAGGATTGGAACGACTGCTCCGGGAAGAAGTCCTTCTTGCTCCATCGCCAATAGCTTCTCTCTGATGACGTTTCGGCAGCCGTGAGACCCATCTGAGCTGTGAGAAGTGATACGTTTGACCGAAAGCTCTTTGATTCCTCCATGGGACCGTATCTGACCTGCATCTGTAGAAGATAATTTGGAAAGATACCGCAGAATCCGTGTGATAGACGGAGAAGGCCGGATTGGGGAATCTCCTATCGCCATGATGATAATGATTAATTCAATCCCTTAAGAGTCATTTAATTAATATTAAAT
>JAODPA010084033.1:13648-25524 GCA_025585075.1 Nepenthes mirabilis | reverse complement strand
AATGCATATAAAGATAATATGGTTAATATTTAATCCATATGAACATGTACTTACACAAGTTTGAGTCTCACTCATTCTTATTACTGGTTTCTGTTACTGTAATCCATATGAAGATAATACAGTCAACATTTAATCCATATGAATTCGTAGTTAAACATGTTCGAGTTTCACTCATTTTCATCGGTGGTTTCTATCGCTGTAAACCCAAAAAAGGGGCAAATGGTCCATTGAGTAATACATACGCAAAAGTTTCAGCTCAAAAGCATTGAATATACCAGACATCAATATTCGGCAGCCACTGCCAAGAAAATTAAGTCTGAAGTTTGTTGTTCAGCATCCCTTCTATCACACCACAATTCACTTGGTAAACCATCCAAATCTGCAGCTAATCACTGTATCGATGGAGTCGGATCATATATTAGCAAAACATGGAGGAAAAAACCCATATTAGCGGCCATTTGTTGATCGATAATCCGGAGAAGCAGAGCTGTGTTAAGCTGGCTTGAAAATTTCATTTACCAATGCAAAACTTGCTGAAAATGTTGGACAATACTTCCTCGGAGATGTCTTCCCCACTAATTTGGCCAAGAGCCAACGCCGCTTCCCTCAGATCGATTGTCCAGAAGTCGATAGGCAATTCCTCATTTATCGAAGATTTCAATCTTAAAAGAGCTTCCTTGGTTCGGATAAGCTGTTCGCATTGTCTCTGCTCATACGCCAATGGCTTTAAATAGTCAGCAGTAAACAAAATTTATAACTCAAGACCATTTTTTCACACAAAAAAATAAATAAATAAACAAAACAAAACAAAAAGAGAGGATCAAGGGAGAGGAGTAATCAGAATAAGGCTACCAAGGACCTTTCATAACAGCCCCCCTGCTTAGGCCGGTATCGTGATTTGATCATGGTATCAAGAAATATTAGTAACCGGCATTCCTGATTACTAATGATACATATAAATCGATATTTCATCCTATAGTCTCGACAAAATTGGTTAAATTTGAGTTATTTGTTGATTAGAGGAACTGCAAAGATCCATTGAAATGGAATTAGTAACTTGATAATTTCGATAATGCACAAGTAACTGAACAAAGAATGATCCAAACTTCAATGTGAATAGAATATCCGTGCATTGATAGAACAAAAATAGTAACTCCACATACAAATCTAGCAGGTTACAGCATCAAAACCTTCAAATCAACAGTTCAATTACAATTCAATGAGCCTTCCATACCCATCCCTCTGTTTGTCAGATTTCCACCACCCATCTCCCAAGATCATGTAGATTGGTGAAAAGCAGAAATGGCATAAACTCCGATAATTAATAGGTTAGATAATTTTGCAAGCAGTTGCTTATGACACTGTAAAAACAGATGTATAGTCCAGACCAGATTTGAATGAAGATCAGCTAATAACCTAATCCCGAAAGGTTGGATCATGGGATTAAGGAGACAACTAATCAAAGTGATAGGATTCCTAAAAACTCTGCATAACACGATGGGCATACTGAATGCAATTCCGAGTAATTATCCGTTATGAAAATGAAACTTTTTCTCCGTGCTGCATAAATTAAAATCCCAGTATCATGGTCAAGGGCCTATTGTAATGGTTGTGGCAACTGCAACTGTGATTTGTTGGCAAAGACTAAAATTGACCCCAAGGCAAAGAAATAAGAGAATTTGAACAATTGAAGATAATAATTCTGAGACATTTGATGAAAGCATTGATGATATTTTCCGTTTATTTGAAAATAATATACTTCATGAATTGCTATTTTTAAGTAATTTTAATTGAATTTCAATATTGAAGAATGAGGAACCAAATTACTAAAAACCCTTTTCCATAAATTATTTTAGCAAAACAACAATTATTCAGCTAAAATAATGCAAAATTGAAAAAATGAAACAAAAATTGGTGGGTGTTTTTGATCTGTCCTCAATTTTCCAAGCTGGTAGGTGTTTGAAGTACTCAATTTACCAAATTGGTGGGTATTTATGAGCATTATGAAAACTTTCCACTGTCTTAACTCCCAAAGAAGGTCCATTAGTCAACAAGTGAGAGTTGAAAGATTCATAGAGCCAAAAACTTCAAAAACAGAAGTTGGCAAGTGCAACTTTTCTGTTTTTTGGCAAGTCGAGTGCAACTTTATGAACCATTAGGGTTGGCTTGGATCCATAAAAGTTTGAAGGGAAGGAAACAAAATTAAAGGGAAATACTTTTCCATATTTGGATTGTTTGGAAAATCACAATAAAAAAATATAATGAAAAATTTGTATCAAATATTCTTATTGAGGAAAGCGATTTTCCTTTTGTTTTCAATTTCCCTTATTAATTTCATTTCATTCAAAATTGTCTAAATCCAAGCAAATATTTAGCATCTATAAAGCTGAAGCATTGAACACAACGGAATAGAACAGCTGCTGAAGTCTGAACAGAACAGTGTGCCACAACCGTGGATCTTTCTCTTCTCTATCTTGCTCTTTCCAGTAGTTTTGAACAGCACAAAGCCGCTGCACCACCTTTGCCACCACCGTGGGTCATATGCACAGCAAGGTCTATTCCTTCCCTATCACGCTCTCTCCACCACCTCTCAGTTTCTGGGTTCATAATAGGTATCTCTGTATCTCAGCTACAGCCTTTTCTGTCTGTGCTCTTTCGTGATTTGTAGTGTTGGTCCCAGCTCCTGTGCTAGTACCTCTGAACAGCACAAAGCCACAGCACCACCTTCTCTGCCACCGTAGGTCAAATACACAGGCAGGTTTATCCCTTCTGTATCTCGCTCTCACTGCCACCTCTCAATTTCTGGGTTCAGAAGAGGTATCACTGTATCTCAGCTACAGCTTTTTCTGACCATGCACTTTCGTTGTAGTGTACCAATACGGCACCATTTGATATTGTTTGTATCGGCCAATACGGCACCGTTTGATATTGTTTGTATCGGCCAATACAGACTTTATCTTGACTGTACTGGTTCGTTCAACCGATACAGTTGCTAATTATTCTATAGAGCCCAAATTGGTGTAAATATCATATCAACTGGCCAAAAATCTGACATATTGTACTGTAACTGCCGATACAGTTAGTATAGGCCAATATTTAATTCCTATAGCATACTGCATAAGGATCAGCAAATCTGGTAGCTGTGACTCAACAAAATAACCAAAGTAGGTTCCACTAGAGCTTCCTGTCAATAATTGATCACAATCCAAGTTTTCCAATTCATCAATTTGGACACCACTCTTGTTTTCCATTTCTTATGTACAAAACTACCTTGAGGAATAAGCCTGAGTCCGGAATATATGCCCCAGTATTGGACAATAATATATGATATCAAGTTTTTGAGCTTGTAGCTAGATTTAGTATCATGCAACCTTGTACAAAGGAATAGTTCTCTGTGAAAGATATTTACTTGTATCAAGTAGTCAACTATTATATTCACAAATGTGAGGGCCCTAGGCTTCCACGAATGCCGAACCTAATAGTTTCTAAGAACCCGAGTAGCTTGCAAGAAACCAGCCAATTCATCAATACTTGGGGATGATCAGGTTTTCAGGGGAAAAGAAAACTTGGATATTTCCAAAATTTCTTGAATTTTGAGATCGTGAAGATGATCTTAAATTATGAAAGGATTAGGGGTTTCCAAAGAGTGCACAGGAATACAGAATTTTAAGATACCTCTTTCACGGTCCCAAAGTGCTTCTTCAACCGATTTACAGAAAGTTCTCAAAAAAATTCGGGAGAATAGCAATTCTTGAGGTCACAGTTCCTTCACTAAAACTATATAGAACTTTAAGGCAGCTTATAAACAGATTTACAGAGAAAACACAATAGACCACAGAATCTTAAGTTTCTTTGCAGCTACAGTCAGACAAGGAAGCCATTGAAGAAGATGCACATGCATTAGATAGAAAACTCGGGAAAGGGGAGGATGAGCGTTACTGAATCCAGACAAGGGGCAAACCTGGTTGACAGCATATCTTCTTCCTGCTGCAGATCTCATGTTGAGACCCAAAATCTCTGATACTGCTATCTCAAGATCTGTCAGCCCTTCCCCAGTAATAGCACATGTATAAACATGCCTATCAAAAGCGTTGCCATTTGTATCCAATATTTCAACACATGTGGATGGAACACAGTCAACTTTATTGATGACAAGGATCATTGGAGTGGAAGGTCTCATTGATTTCTATACAATAAAATCGGGAAAGAAAACCTCAGCAAGTTGAACATTTTTTATGTCAAAGCTGAAATATGCAACTAAAGGGAAACACATCACCCCCCCCCCCCAAGAATTACACATTCACGCAAGATCTTGCTACTTTGGCAGATTCTTCATGATTTCACATTGCTATCAGGCTTCAAAATCTCAGCAACTAAAATTTGATAATAAGCTTTGTCTAAAGGTGTTAAGGATCATGAACAGCTGGACTCACAGGCTGATGCTATGCAATGTCAGTGTCTTAGCGGGTGATACATCTGGCGATGGAGCTGAGATGGAAGTTGCTGTACGTGTTTCTTGTTTTGCAGTGAGGGATAGAAGATGAGGTGTGTGTATTGAGTTGCGTAATGTGTGAGCAATTTCTCAACATGCGACTATTGGAAATTATCTATGTGGGCCACATTGTATCTCAACTCCAGTTTAAGGGTATTTGTTAGAAGAGCTTTGCTATGTTTTCAGGCTATAGCCCATCTACAACTCATCTCAATCCTACTTTTTAAATTAAAGAAAAACTCAACATTTATCACAAACATAAAATTTGCAGCAACATTTGTAAAGGGCAAATTAAATAAGTAAAAGAGTGGTAGCTGGTATGTAATAATAGTATTTCTCTTATTATAATGGGTTGCATATTTTAAGAAGCAGAATGGCTTTGGTCCTCGCTTCCAATGTGAACGCAGCATTTCTTCTCATGTTATCCAATCTTAACAATTAGCAAGGAGGTCCTTGAATCTTCTAATGAGAACCATAATACAGTTGCAAAATCAGGAGAGAGGTGGGGGAGAGGGAGCGGGAGGGAGAGAAGGGGGGATAAAGACTTCAACCTCAGCAGATTGAATATTCTTTAGAAGTCTGCTATCATCTGCTGTCCAGCCATCAAGAGCACTTACTGTCATAATGATGACATCAGCGCCCAAGGCAACTGCTTCAGACCTCTCTACACCTGCATGTAATATAGCAATTAAAATCTGATAGCATAGATATTTCACAAATGAAAAATGAAATAAAATCGGATCTTTGCCAGCATTAGAGGTCCTTATTTACAAATAAAGAACTATAAAGCAAATAGGTAAAAAATTCCTGGACAAACTGCAAGCCCGAACTACATAACATAAAATTTTATCTTCATCATAGGCAGCTTGTAAATTTCAGCTTTTCCACAAACTAAGTTGACTCATTGTACTACAAAAAGAATGTAACATCTAAGACAAATCAAATGATAAGCCAAATAAACAAAGAAGCTCCCAACCCATAAAATTTCTTCCCAATACCATACAATAATTTGCATGAACAGCCACAAAAGCTAACTTTTTCTTGTTTTGCTTGGTTCAGTTGTATAAAAGAGGGATTGTAGATATCAAAACTTTTCAGACCCATTTTATCTTTTTTTTGGTAATTAATTAAAATCCACTTTATCATAGTGACTTGTGAGTGCATCCTGAGTAAAGTAGTGTTGAGGAAGAAAAAATGATGATTCAATACAAATACCTCAGCTAGCTACATACAGCATAGAAAGGAAAATAGAGATTAATGTTGCCCTATATGAAGTTTACCAAGCTCTAAAAAGCCTGAATCTTGCAATTACAAGTGATACGATGTAAAGGAGAGAGTACATATTTGAACCTTTAATTATGAAAAAATCTTTTCACTACCTGCTGGGAAGGGACAATTGGGGAGAGCCAAACAAGCACAATTTGAGAAAGATCTTTCCAGCATTATTTTCAGGTTTCTCAGGAATGTTCAGCACTATACACCATATTTGAAATTTTCAGTTATATACAAATATCCAAGCATACATTTCATGCTTTTTTGAGTCATAAAAAAGAGATTTCCTGCCATCATGAAAGCAATAGCTTGGATTTATAGATGTCATTGGCTATCAGTTACTCTCTACCGCAACCAGATTAAAATTTCATGAATCAGTCCTGAGAATTCCAACACAAAGCGATTAAAGGTCTGTTTCAACATGAGTACTATAAAATGGGTCCATTTTCAATCTTGTGGTGTGGGCAAAACTAATTGGTAGATCATGACATGAAGATGATATTCAAGCTAGTAATTAAACAAAATATTCATCCAACTTTTTAACTACTGCAATCACTAACTAGAAGGGTACAACTACAGGGAGAAAGAAGAAACAAGTAGATGAGCGGCAAACTGACAGAGAGCACCGATGATAATCTTATTAACGACATACAAAATTGGAAAAAATCTCCTTGAATAACCTCATCTCCAACAAATTATAGAGGATATGAAGTGAACTTGCACGGTAACTAATGTTGTAAAATCATGGGAATTTTTTTCAATTGAGCACCTTCATTTTTCATTGTTTATACATATGCTACACTGAGCTTTTCTTCTCAACCTACAAATTGTTCTCCCTTCAAATTAACCACTTTCTTTACCCCTTTTTTTTTTGCTAAATTCTATTATATTTCTTAGGTCAATGACTAAAGCATCCCCATCTCTTTCCTAATATATGAAGATGGATTTCCAAACATAAAACTATTAACTCAACCAGATACATTACAAAATTGGTAGCAAGTAATAAATTGAAAGGAATTACAAATCATAGGTGGTTAAGTAAAGAAACAAATAATAATGGTGATGGTTATGTTAAAGATACAATAAATAATTTGTTCAGTGTAAAAACACTCAATCATGGAACTAATTCAAGTTTAATTTGATTATTAAAGCTGACATCTAGCCACGATTCAAAAAAGCTAGATTCTCTATCAGCAAAATGGAGCAGTATATATAAAATTTTACCAATCTTTTCCACAACATCGTCGGTATCCCGAAATCCTGCTGTATCGAGCAGGGTCACAGGGATACCTTGAACTGTAATGTTGGCTTCAACAACATCTCGAGTGGTTCCAGCAACCTCCGTGACTATTGCCCTCTCACTCTGCATGCTAATAGAAAATTAAGGCACCCATTCCAATCAGGACTATTTGAAGTAGCTAGTACATTAATGAACTAAACTTTAAAAAAAAAAAAGATAAAAAATATACATTAAGAAAGATGAGTAGATTTTATAAGAAACCCAGAATATCTTTCATATGAACATTAATCAATTCAAAAAATCTAGAAAGTAAATTACAGACAAATAAAAATCTGAACCAGCTATGAGACATATAATGTCTCCATACAAACCGAGTAACGACGAACACCCCACCCACAAAAAGATCAATTGGTAAGATACAAAACACCTATTACTATAATGTCTCCATAACGTTGCTCCAAGACAAAGGCCTCTTATGAACTCTGGATGACATGATTTCTTTAACAACCAAGGTGCACTAATACAATGTAAACCTACCTGATGACAGCAGGAAGGAGATTTGAAAGAAACAGAACAGAAGACAGCAGAAGAAATAATAGATACAGACTAAAATCACAGCAACTAACTCAAACACAACACAACTAAAAAATAAAATGACTAGCATAAACAGGTTTTCAACAAATAATAAACGAAAGCCAGATAACTTGACAATGATCCAACTGGGGATATAGAGGACCGATTACAAATTATGATACTCCAGAGAGTATAAAGCTAGAAAGAGTTGGACAATTGTGTATGAAGAGTTAAAAGACAATGTAGTGAGAGTGTGAGACTGAAGAGAAGTGAGATAAGATTATGGCTATTAAAAGGGTGCTAAGAGAAAAAAACCTAAAACATCAGTGCATGTGTAACCCAAGTAGGGTCAGGTGAACAACTGAAAGAGAAATTTTGGGAGGAATTGGACATTTGATCCAAGTTATTCCACAGAGGGAGTTTATTTTTAAAGGTGGAGTTTAACTGGAGACATTAGACAAAATTTCAATAGGCATACAAGTGTCCAGGGAGGCTGTGGCTATGATAAAAGTAATGAATATAAATATATTTTGGATTTCGCTTAGTGTATTTCTCATGGAGGAACTTTAAGAACATTCTAGGCGAGAAGTTGACTACACAACACCGATTGTGAGTTTTGGATATGCATCATAATAAATGAAAGAAGAAGAGGGCAAAGTACAACAGACAAATAACTAAATGGTGGAACTTAAATGGTGAGAAATAGTCTCTTTAGAAAGAAAATACTAAAGGAAGGCACTTCTAATCTAGAATGGATAATAACTGAAGGTTGGATGTTATGGCTAGAGAGAATAAAAAAGTGTATCATGCTATGAAAAGGCTTGGTGGTGGTGCTGCAAAGTGGTTCACAAGATAGTTAAGGGTAAGAGAGATTGTTGTAAGAAATTGTACAAATTAATGAAAATTTACGGAGATTTGTGGAGAAAAAGGGCAAACAGATGGGAGAACAAAGGACTTAGAATCAACTGAAGTGTATTAAGAATGTGAGCAGCGAATACTTGTTACATATGAGAGTATCAGAGAGAGAGAGATGGGCTATTTCCACAATGTTTTTTAATGGATGTAGGAGAATGCCATAGTGTTTGAAGAGCTCGGTAATCTACATTGCTCATTATCAGAATATTGGAACAGAGGAAGCTAAAAAACATTGAAGATGTGAAGGTCAGGAAAATAGTTAGACCATATCCCTCACTAGTAGAGACTTGGAAATGAAGGAGATGAGGAAATTTCATGGTTGATTAGATTATAAAGATATCCTAGGTAGCAAGAAGATTTTGGTGAGTGGAAAAAGAGCACATTGGTACGCATTTACAAAAGCCATGGGGATATACAGAGTTGTGCCTATAGAAATATTGAGCTGAAGGGCCATAAAATGAAGTCAATGGGAAATGGTGATTGAAAGAAGGCTAAGGCAAAATACTGTATCAGAAAACAGACTTGGATTCCTGTTAGGCAAGTCTATTATAGAACCTATCAATTTTCCAAGGCGCCTAAAAGGAGAAGGATCTTCATATGGTATTTATTGATATTGATAAAGCAAACAATTCTGTCCGAGAGAATTTTGGAGAAAAATGAAATTTCATTGCAGCATACAAGTTACAAAAGATATGTATCATGGAACAATGACTTGTTTAAGGATATGCACGGGAGAATGAAATTTTCCTATTATGATTGGTTTACACTATGGATCATTTTCCAACTTGTATTTATTTGACTCAATTGTGGATGAATTGACCGAAACTATTCTAGATGAGGTATGTTGGTGCATGCCTTTTGTCGACAGAATGTAACAAAAGCGGGTGTCAACGCTAAGTTGGAGAGATTTTCAAAGATCAAGGTTTCTGAATTACTAAAGCAATGACCGAACATATGGAAAGTAAGTTTAGTAACAATAAAGAAGCAAATGGTCGAGAGGTGAATATATGGTTAGAAAGCTGCAAATTCAATTGGCAGCTAATGTTGCCATTTTAATTACATGAAAGCTGTAAATATATATGGAAAGTAAGTAGGTGAAATTGGCACGCTAATGTTGCTGTAAATTCAATTGCCTTTGGCATTCTTTTAAGATCATTATTAACCTTACTATTATGAGATTTTAACACTAACCAAAATAAGAAATTTTATTTAACATCTGGAACATTTGCTTTTTCTCATTGCATAACAATAACTAAGGAGGGGAAAATATACTGAACCATGTCCAAGCAAAGCAACCTAATTTGACTTCAATAAATTGCATAAATGCATTTTAAAATATGGTAGACCAACAAACTAAATTTTGTCTATGACTTTCACCTTGTCACCGTGGACGATGCCATAGCACAGTCTCGAAGGTTGATCAATATAGGTACTTGGAAGATAGATTCCACAGCTCCAAATTGTACAATATTGTGGGATAATTACTGTACATAGTTGAGCAATCTAGAGTAGTAAGAAATATTCTAGAAAATTCCGAAAGAGTGCAAAGACATCTCTCTTGCAGATCAAGATATTCTAGTAAAGTATTCTAAGAAGAAAATATTGGAGAATTCTAGAGAAGATACCTAGAAGAAATATCCTATGATAAATTTAAAAGCTAAATCCTAACCATCTACTAGAGATGATCTTAACCCTCAGTTAAGGAGGTGGATGGGAGGAACTCCACCATTAAAGGGGAGAGGGAACTTCATTTGTACTCACCAAGCAAAGAGCTTTTAAATAATACAAGCTTTCTACATTCTTCTCATTCTCTTATTTGTGCTTTTGACTGTTTTCCTTTGTGCTGTACATTCACTTTTGAGTCACTTAGTTTGTGCCTAAATGTGTGGATTCGGCTGACTTAATAGCTCCAAGCGTTGTGGTGAAGCCAAATGTCGCATGGCTGAACTAATCGAGAGTGTCATCGTGTGACATTCAGCACAGCTCCCCCTGAGATAAAAACAAGAAAAAGTAACATTTTTGATGTGTGCATATCACCTTCTGCCCACTGCCCACCTCACCCCTTAGAAAAAGTAAATTTTTTTGCCACACCAAAGATAATTCTACCCAATTCATGTACATTTACTTCTATAAGAAATTATTTTTATTTCAGACTAAGTTCATCATGTCAATAGCAATGAAATAAATTCTAGAAAGGAGAAAAAAGGAACCGATATTAACTTGTTTCAACATACTTTGCTCCATGCATTAAGGAGGCTTGACTTCCCAACATTAGGCCGGCCAACAATAGCAATCTGTAAAATTGAGTGACAAAAAAGTACAATTTTTTCATTTTCCATATGAAAAGATGCAAATTAATTGGTGATATATCTGAATTTATAGGTATAGAAAATTTACGAATATGAATACACCCATATTGCAATTTGTTTAGACACAGTAACAATACATAATCATCATCTTGCCCTCAATCATTAAATACTGGGCTCAGGTATATTTCGATTTGCATAAATCGACCTTAAGAACTTATAAGTAGAAGGAATCCAAGATCCTTTTGATCATTTAGAATAGCATCGACATTTTGAAAAACTAGCCATGAATGTAACACCTCATCCTACAACGAATACGTGTGGAGTTGAAGTACAGTTATAATGGGCTTACCACAAGTAACAAGAACTCTTCCTTTAGTTGCCTAAGTGAGGGCAATTGGTTCAAGGGGGGCTTGATTGGTAGGCCACTAGTCTACATCGGCAATACTTGGTATCTAGTGGGAAGCGTCTGTGTATGGTTAAGTACTGCATGCGTTGAAGCATAGTGGAAGCCAGCTATAGAAACTCTACAAGCAACCTCTAGACCCCATATCTTCATGGCCTCGAGACATTATTAGGACCCTAACGAGGACATCATGAATTTGAGAGGCATAGATTATCACACCCCCGTCCCACATTGAATAGCAGATTCTAGTTTAATTTTAAGTGCTTAAGTGGGCTTATGACTAGTAACAAGAGCCCTTCTTATGCTTGGGCCTACATGAGGACAAAAATGTCCAAGAGGCACGGTTGCTAGGCCAAGGGTCCACTTGGACTGTAACAATGAGGCGTCTTCAAAACATTCAATATCCTTGACTCTTGTAACACGTTTGGTTACTGGAATGGAATGAGGTGATAATAGAATAGTTACTCTCGGAGAATAGAATAAGATGGGAATAAAATTGGGAATTGTTATTCTCATATTTGGTTGTTGGAATAGAATAAGTTCGGAATTAGTATTCTAGTATTTGGTTTGTAAAATAGTATGAGGAATAAGGTAAAAAATTATCGTAATGACTTTTTTGTCCTTATTTAATGAAAAATATATTCATTTTCCTTATATATATATATACGTGTA
>JAODPA010084033.1:0-13601 GCA_025585075.1 Nepenthes mirabilis | reverse complement strand
TATATATAAGGGCATTTTTAGAATATAAAAAAATTGATGTGGTAATAGTTATTCCCAACTACTCGAGAATAACTAATATTAATGGGGAGATGGTAATAATTATTCCTTAATATCTGAGAATAACTATTCCTTTGAAAAGATTTATTCTTCGTCAAAATATAACTAGATAGTGTAATAAATATTCCCGAAGGAAAAATGTGGGAATAAAAATTCTATTTCCACCAACCAAACGTGGGGCTGGATTTCATATTTCCCTTATCTACAATTGCCTTGCAAATAAAATCAGGGGACATAGCTAGTATTGGGATAACATGGGAGAAATGAAAGATTGCAGGCAAAACCTAAGTTAACACAATCCTCAGCATGTAACTTGTCATGCAACAAGCATCTAATAAATAAAAAGGGTGGCTCAGTTCATGGGACTCCCACATTATGGGGTCAACAAATGGTATGCAGTCTCACTCCGATATTTTCTTTATTTCCATTGTTTCAACTCATAACTTCCATATTACAATAGAGAAACTTTATGTTGTGCCAAGACTCACCTCACGTCAGGCATTTAATATGAGCAAAAAAGCCAAATAACTATCCATAATGAAGCTAAAGGGCAATGCTATAGAAATAAGCAAATTTAATCCAATTAGTATAAGACTGTCAATTTTACACTTTAATTTACCCTAGTCCAAATGAGTTAGTATCACAAATAGATATAGCTGTTTGGTCTCAGAAAGCTGTGTCCAATATCCTCAACTAGACCTCTAAGAAACAAATTAGAAGCTCGGGCCCCAGTAGTATTCTTTTAACACCTATAAGGAACACAGAGTTGAAAAGAATGTAATGGTCATGCAGTAATTACTATTAAGACCTGCAATCCAGACTGCAGAAGCTTGTCATAATTGGCGGTCTCCAATGTTTCTCTCACATCTTCTAACATGGCATCTGTTTCACGTTTCATTAAACCCAAGTCCAGCGGTGGCATTTCATCCTCAAAGTCAAGACGAGCCTCAATATCAGAGAGCAATTCTATGCATCGTTTTCTCAATGATCTAACAACAGTTGAGAAGCCTCCCTGTCATAATTCATAAACATATGCATAATGGAACCAGAACAGAGAATTAATCTCAGGTCAGAAAATTGAAACTGTCCTCAACAGAAGACTTTCTCGGTGCTAAAGGACATGCCTGGATTCCAGCCAATGCTGCATCTGCAGCAGCAGCAGAATTGGCAGCAACTAGGTTTGCCACACTTTCCGCTTGGGACAGATCTATCCGGCCATTTAGAAAAGCACGGAGAGTGAACTCACCTGACAAAAGGCAGAACAAAAGCAACAGTGAGACTCAACAAATTCAATGGGAACAGGAGACTTGGAATATTCAACATAAACAGCAGTCAATCTTAAAGCCACCGCCTGGATGAGAAATATCAAGAGTTGCATGTGTGTTTTTGTTTGTAAAGAAGATAGAGAAAGAATGTTGTTGTGGCTACTAGCACCTTTCAAAACTCCTCCATTAGAGCTTTTCAAACAAATACTAAACCAGTGCAGTATATTGGGATCACTATGGTTTGGTTATTGAAATCATTTCTCATTCCAGTTCAGTTGCCATATAATTGGTTCACAGCTACCCCGGTATATAAAGAACCCTTGAAACACGTAAACCACCATTCTGATTAATCAGTTTATTCGGCTCAATTAGAGTTTTCCCCTTTATATGTGGGAGGGGGTTTCAATAACCAGTATAATCAAAAGCACTATAGGCACCAGGTGCCTAGTAAAGCAAGACAATTTGGCCCAAGGTGAGGCTCAGTAACCTGGATGCTTCTACGCAAGCACACAGCAGTTAAAAGAGATGGAGTAGAACATGATAGAGGAGTGAGGTCTCAGCAATTCTAGCCACTGAAGTTCCCTTGTTCTTCAATATTTATGATCTCCCTCTTACTTTGCTGTCCCTATTTATCGACTTTCTTTTCCACGACGAATTTCTCAACTTTGTCATTATCTCATTCATATTTAATGTTGCTTTTAGTTACTACTATTTTACGCAACTTGGTGCAATTCTTACCTTATGTAAGGAATGAACTCTACAAATGAGTTATGTATCATTGTATATGCATTAGATTGAACAATATATGCATTGGAGCAATTATTTCCAGTCAAAAATCATGTTCTTTTGTTAGTACTGATGCACATCTAATGGTGTAAACTCCTTTAAACTTTCACCTATATTAGCTTTTATTACATTCGTCACTTTGCAAATTTCTCTCCGTGTTGCTCAACTCAGCCTACATATGGGATTTTATCCATAGTGTAACCAATCCCAGACCAGGGCAGAGGACGTGTAAAGTAGCCAACAGTCAACAAAAGCTTTGTCAGATGCTTTGACGTGGATTTGAGACTTAAGATTATTACCTTAGTTTCCTACTAGTGACTAGTGGTATGGCTCCAGCATAGTGAAACTGAGCTAGAGCTGCTGCTCCGTCACCCAGAATGTAGTGCAAGATCAGCTAAGAGCACCTACATCCTGGATGGGATTGTCTAGAGTTAGTCTACAATAACAAGATAAGACTTAAAACTTGAAATATTATACCTGGACAGGTAAGCTCAGGGAGGGTCAGCATAGAATTTCCACTAGAGAAGTGAGTGGGAGGGAAAGCCAATGAAATTGAGAGTACCAGCTACAAAATTATGGTACTTAAGATATAATACAACTAGGAATGAAGTTTGCATAATTATGGATAAGGAGTTAAAAAAGAATGCAGCTAGTGTGAAGACAAGTGGGATATAATTATAGGCTCATAGCTATTGAGTTAGTGCCAGGACAAGAAACTCTTACAACCATTAATGGATATGCAACCAAAGTAGACTTAAGGAAATAGTGGAAAGTAAAATTATGGGATGAATTGGATGAGGTGACAATCAGGAGATTCCACAAATGGAGTTGATTTTCATAAATGGGGATCTAAATGGTGTGCATGGAGCTATGATAATAGGGCACAAAGCACAGACAACTCAGGGTAGCGTGTTAGTGTCCGACACATATCAGACATATATACTCTCTAAACACTCTCCAAAATGGGTCACGACTCTTCGAAGCATTACGAAATATTTTATTTTTGTGTTGATTCAATCATGTCAGGAACACATTATGGATATACTCAAGACATGTTTGGGCTAATTTTTTTTATTTTTAAAACAACAAAACAGGAATTTAATGAAACTTTAGAAAGCATTGAGTCTTCTTAGTAATTAGACAAAATTACAAAACATAAGACTAAAATGAGAGAAACAAACACCACTAGTTTCTTTCCACAAGCTCCTAACATAGAGGAAAAAAAAGATTGGTGGTGAGGCAAGCCTAGCCAAACTCGTCACTTCATGTGTGAAGTCAAATAGTTTGAGGACCAAGCCTAGCAACTTTCATCATGGAAAATAAAGGAAAACTTTCGAAATTATTTTCTCTAGGAAAAGAGAAAAAGCCCAGTCCTTTATCTGAGTTTTAACAGAAGGTAAAAGGAAGTGGTAGCAAAAATCATATCATTGACATACCTTACATAGCATAAGCCCTAAGCATTCAAGCCCTAGATTTATTTTTCATTCTCTTCAATTTTGTTGTGAATTTTTTTATAGCCTAGCTATGTGGATGTTAAATCATTACTATTATATTAAAACCAAGCTCTGTGGTTGAATTGTAATTTGAATCTTTTATTGTGTTGTTTTGTTTTCCCGACTCTTTCAATATTTTTCTGCTTGGAAATGGGGTTTTAGTCCTATGATTGCCCTGTCTCTATCTGTTGAATTATAGTTGTGTTGGTTGTTTGGTCTCCCCCCCTTAATTTTAAATTTATTGGGAACAATAATGAAGCCTGACTATGCGTTTGCTTTGGTTCTCTTTTTCCTTTTTTGTTGCAAACAACTAGCTTTTTTCCAAAAATGCTTTTGCCCCTTTTTTCTTTGATAAATGTCTAGTTCACAAAATTTTGCTTCTAATTAAATATAAAAGGCAATTAAAAATAATAAGGTGGGACAGTGATTGCTCGTGTTGTGGAATAGATTTTTGTTTGATCAATTATATTCCCATACATATAAAAAACCTATACTTTTAAGTTAATGTGCAATATTTTTATTGTTAGATAAATAACATGTCGCTGTATTGGTGTCATATCATATCCGTGTCCCTTAATCTTGTTCATATCTTAGGTCATGGGGAAACAATTGACAAAAGAAACAATATACCTAATTTTGTTGTAGCTTACAATCTTAAGGTGGCAAGCACACATTTTTTAGAGGGAGCAACGTTTGATCACATTTTTTAGTGGCTAAAAAAACACACTTATTGTTGTGAAATGTATCAAGGACGATGAGGAACAATTACTTGTGCCAAATGAGGATATCAAAGAAAGATGGGGAAGCTATTTCCGCAGTGTTTTAAAATGCCAAGTGAGTTTAGTGATTCAGAGATAAATCTAAATTACTTTTACCGTAGGCATATCAAGTTGAAGAAAGTTAAAAATGCACTAAAGATGATAGAGGTATGGGAAAGGAATTACATGATTAACTAGATTGTCTAATGAAATTCTATGAGTAAAAAGATGATAGAGGCGTCAATAAAGAGCACGTCGCTACCTCCTTACAAGAAGAAATAGAATAAACGAGGTTGTTGATGGGAACAAGACCAAGCCTAATGCACATCGATAAAGGTTTCCCAGCCATAGCCCAAACTTGTTTGACATTTGCAACCCTTACGAGAAAAAGCCCATCTAACTTGGGTTGATTCGTATATGGAAAGGGAACCAGTTAAAGAAGGCCGGGAATTCCAATTTGTTTCTATTTTTTTTTTTACTTATTTTCATATTGCATTTCTTAATATCCTTTTGCAATTCTTTCCTAGTTGATTTGAAAGCTTACTTAGGCAAAGAATTGGTTTCCTAATATTTTTGAGTCCTTAGTCTACAAATATAATTGTAGTTGTACTTTCTCATCAAGTGACTAAATTATTTTGGCTATTAAGTACCTCTGTGGTGGTGAACTATACTGTTTTCAATTAGTTTGGTATCAGAGCCAGGGTTTGACTCTTGCCATTGCCACAACACAAATTGTCATCCAAATCTACTACTTCCGCTCAACAAGCAACAATCAGTACCGTTGAACTTCCAGACAAATCATAACCCATCACTACTCTTGATCAACTTCCATCAACATCTCCGACTCCCCTAAACCGATGTCAAACCCACCACCACTTTTCTGTGAAAAAAACTACTCTTGCTATAAATTTATTGCAACTTTTAAAAAAATATGATGTGGCGTTTATTAAGCCGTCTTTTTCTACTATTTTTTCTATAGAGTAGAATCACATAATAGGTGTCCAATTATCTTGTTTGATAAAATCATAATAAACTTGTAATATAAATAATGTTGTGCCTTTATTATACCCTTAACTAATCTGAACTGATTGCATTAAAGTAATACAATAAATAATGTAAAACCATAGTAAGTAAGAAAAAACGATACCATGAATGAAAATTTGGCTATCAGTATCATCGTGATCGTATCAGTACCAGTCATATTAGACATTATGTATTGATATCGGATATGTCAAAAATAAAAAAATTTTGAGTCATAAGTTGATAGAAAAATATCAATAGAGATATTAACTATATTGGCCAATATATCAACCAAATATCTGATACATGAGTACAAAAGACGTTACGTTGACATATGCGATTTTGCCATAGCATCGAGAAATCTCAATATTGTGGGAGCCCTTACCAATACATATCAACCGATATTTCATTCCATGCTAAAGATATTTTTAACATAGTAAAATCCAAAATGTATAAACATCAAAAGCCCCAATAGGGAAAAATATCCACAGTAAAAAAATAAAACAGAGAAGGAAGAACAATAATAGACTGTTAACTATTAGATGATTAGAAGTTCTACCCCTGGCACTCAGATTTTCTCTGGGTATTGTTCTGTCTATAGAAAACAAGAGTCAAGAGCCAGAAAACAACCTAATTCCTTCTCTATAAAGAAAAAAATAAATCAGAAGGTTGCCCAAAAACTCCATTGATTAGAAATCAAGGAAATGTAAATGTCACAAATAATGAATCGATTTATTTTACTGCTGTAACATTTACTTAGTGACAACGTAACTGCCCTCCATAAGTTAGAGGTAGTTATTTCCTACAGAAACTAGCCACCAAAATATAAAAACTTATAAAAGAGAATAAAGCAATAATATCATTTAGAACTTCCAACCCTATAAAATAGAAGACACAAACCAATGGGTGGCATCATTTAACCTCCCTTCTTCTGATAACCTCTGGTACAGATCATTCCCACAACCAAGCCCAGCCACGTCACAACCCACCATCACAAGTTCCACCCAATCAGAACACAGAACCACCATAACAGACTGACAACAAGCCGGTGTTGCCAAAAAATTCAAAAATCAGCAGTAACACAAAACGTAAACCCCTCATCAAGTCCCACACCAACAAAGTTTTTTTTGGCAAGCCCTTAGGTCTAGCACAATCCACTACCTGAAATCATTGCGCCTATAAAAAACTTGCCCTCCTTGACATGCAAAATCACCTTGTTTTGTAGCTAAGTTTCCTTCGAATAGAAAATTGCTTTTCGCTCTCCAAGTCCTTTTGCCTTTCCTCAAATTACTTTAATAGGTTCCTCAATAAAGAGATAGCTTCTGTAGTAAACCTAGCTAGCATGAATCCCCATATTTATTTTCTGATACACTCCTATTTTGTTTTGATGTCCTTTCAATCACATTTCCCATAACTTCATTGTATTACTCATGAACAAAATACTTTTGTAGTAGGCACATATGAGGAATAGGAAAGATGCCACAATAGATATATATGGTCTCATTTTCACTTGGAAAATATATGAAAATAACTAAACAATAGAAAGAAATTGAAATTTCTTAGTTCCTAGCCTTTAATGAATGCTTTCCATTCCAAATAGACTCATAACCATGGATGAAAACATTGGTATTATTATATATATATATAGATCATGGCCTTATCAGGTGATATATATTGGTACTTAAAATATCAGACACAAAATATATTTTGTGAATCAGAACTTATAGACAAATGTCAACTGCTATATCAATAAATATATGGTGTAACAGTCAACATATTACTGATGCAATAACATATTGTAATTTTTTTGATGTATCAGGAATCATCAGTATTGATGGGCAATATTGATATATATTAGCTGATATTTCATTCCATATTCATAACCCAAGTGAGATGGGTCTCCTCTCCCATGGTTTCAAATGGCAATAGGCTCGGGCTAGGAGCCTATGTGGAGGCACATAAGGCTCTGCTTGAAAAGTTGAGTTAATCCTTGAACTCTGAATGTGAAGTTTAGACAATTGTTTCTTGCAAGGCATATCAACAAACTTATGGAATGAATTAGATACTGAAAGTACTTAGAGGGAGGTTAGCATAGAGTTAGATTTCCATGTGAAACAAGCTATCATGTGCAGTCAAATATGAGGCTTACCAAGAATCACAATGATCAACTACACCAATGTAGCTTCAGGTAGTGAACTGTAACACATGCATAGTAAACTGCAATGTAGCTAGGCTAAAGATCTGCTTCCTGCACACGACTGTAGGATGTCAGATTAATCACTATCTCCAACTTCAAAATGGAAATGTAATCGATGGCAGAACCCAGGTCAATAATAACTTGAGTTTGTTTAGTTCCAACACGCAACACAACCTTTCCTTACACAGGTCCCTTTCGATGGAAAAGGTGCGAAATACTTCAAGGTGTCTACTAATAGGATTATAGGAGTATGACGACAGTTCACCATAAAGGCATGATGTCAACCATGTCAGAATCATCTCCTTCATTATTGTGCTCTACTTCATTAGCACCCCTTAAATAAACAACTACTTCATCAACCGGATCAGATGAGGACATTTAGTTGCAATGTACCCTTTTTTCCCATATTCACTACCCTACTTGGATGTACTTGGAGTAGAGGATGCAGGAAGAGAAAAACTGAATCTAGCTTGAAAAAAGACTTCTAGAGCTCCAAAGTCTCCAAGACGCTTTAAATCTCTGGATGACCAGCAACATAGCAACATATCCTTCCTTGTTAAGACAGCCAACATAAAACAAGCATAGAGTTTGGGAAACACTGATGTAGGCTTCCACATCCTCAGCTTTCCTTCTGAATTGTCATAACTTAGCAGGAATGAATTTGTGACTCATCGTAGTCTTCATCACATCTATTGTGACAGGTGCAACATGACAATTCAGGAATATAAAATATTGTTGTTTCCACCGATGGCTAGCATAGACTCAAGGCCCATAAATCATAAGAAAACTCCTCATTGTTGTGAACGCCATGAAAAGAAAGATGTTCTCAACATGCATGATCAATGAAGAAGCAACTCACACTCACCTCTCCTGTAAATTCAGGCATTCAAATTTTCACTCGATAATCCAGTTGTTGGCCATTGGTGTTATGCATAGCAGTAGCAACCACAACATGTGCATATTGGAGTTAAACATGTTGAGTACAACTAAAAGCAACATTTGGATTGATTGGTAGCATCTATTTGTCACGTATAGTCTAATAAGCCCGAACGTACTTCCCCAAGCATGGCATTCATTCTCACTTCAAAAAAATTATTTTATTGGTTCAATTGTTATGCAAGTGCTTGAACTAGGCCTTGCAGTTCAATAATTTGATCAATCTATTTTAGTATGCCTACCTTTCATCCGAAAAGTTCATCAACATGTCAGGCCAAATCTTCAAATATAAATTGATCTTTCGGTGCTATCAATTTCTTCGAAACAGAAAGCTATTGTCGCATGTGGAGCTGTCTATTTCAAACAAAGGAACTGTAAGTGCAGGCTCTTCAAAACACCAATGGTCCATGGTCAGCCTTGTTTTATGGAGTAAAACAAAGCACAAAATCCTCTGTTCAATAATTCATATAATGTTCATTGATTCCTAGAAAGCACATGATAGAAACCCAAATTTCTTTGAGCACCTATCTAAGTTGAAAGGAGCCCCATCATCGCATCCCTTCTCTCACTCGGCACATAATGCTAAATGACTTCTCCAGTGCTACAATGTCACATCAAAAGCAAAAGATCAACACAAAATCCCCAAACAAGCTGGCTTTGAAAGTGCATATATACTAAGTCAGACAAATTACATAATACTAGCACAAAACTCCAAATAGGATTCTCATAATCTTTAAAATTTAAAAATAACAAGAATTACCTGGTTCTGCAAGCCTTGCCCCAGCATCTAAACATGCTCTAAGCACACGATGCAAACATACTTCGCTGCCATGACACTGAAGCTCAATCACATCTTCACATGTGTACGATCTTGGGGCCAGCATGGGCACCGCTAAAACCTACACAAATATATTTCCAAGACTCCCAAGTCATCTAACATGAGAAGCTCTACAAGGCTATGTCATAAAACCATGGTTTGATCAAGAGCGCTATGTTGGAAAGCATATTCCATTACACAATATTCTCCAATTAAAGCAGTAAACTACAACTTATTTACCTTTGTTTCATTAAAGAAAATGTTTCTTTTAAAAAAAAAAAATACTTTCAATTACTCATCACAGGTGAAAAATTAGATACTTTGTTGTTTTGGGAATCCCTGAACAAACTAATTTGCCCTCACTTCTCCTAGTTCCTTGTGCTTCTAAGATTGTCATCTCTAGCTGCGATCACCATGCATCTTAGCAATCTTACTTTCCCTGTATCCATGTGCTCCAAGAGTTATCATATCCCTTTAGGATCCCTGCGCATACAAGATCACTATCATACACTCCCACAACCCCAACCACCGTGCTACAAGCATTACCAATACCCAACTACATGCTACTATCATGACCAACACCAAAACTGGACACATTTTGAATCATGTCGTGTAATCGGTAAATGATAAAAGTAAATCTGTCGTAAGGTAGTGGTTAAAGGGTAACTATCAGAAGCAGAAATATTTTCCTTTCTGTGTTCAACATGCCGGGATTAAATGGTAGGGGGAAAATGGGCCATAACCACAACTATATTAAAGAGCACCTCAATCACCACTAACATTGTCACAACCTCACCAACAGCATGATGATGGTGGTAGGGGTGAAGTATTCATGACAGTGCTGACAAGGTTATCGCCGTGAAGTGGCAGTTGCAATAGTGGTAAAAGTGGTTGGTTGGAACGGCTGATACTGAGTTGGAAGCAATGGTGGTGACAATTGAGAGGTACTGTGATGATTGCAATTGTAGTAGTGAAAATGGTTGGAGGGTGCTGCTCATATCATGGGGGTGGCAACGATGGTACTGGTGGAGGTTCTGTGGCACCCTTGTGGCAGTGGTGGTGATGGTGGTAGTAATATGAGTTTGAGGTGGGGTGGCAAATGAAATGGTGGGAAGCTGGTAGTGGAAGTTNAATTAGAAATAAAATCAAAGTTAATTTGAAAATAAAATCATATCTCTTCTAATTGAAAATAGAATTAAATCTAATTGAAAAATAAAATCAAATTTAATTTGAAAATAAAATAAAATCAAATCTCTATATCCATAATATCCGCATCAGGCAAGCTAACAGCCTCTTCATTTCTGATTAGGGTATATACTAGATAAAATGAAGCGAACTCTATGGATTGCCATGGCCTTGAAGTAGTACAAGACGGA
Source organism: Nepenthes mirabilis (assembly GCA_025585075.1). Lineage (NCBI taxonomy): Eukaryota > Viridiplantae > Streptophyta > Magnoliopsida > Caryophyllales > Nepenthaceae > Nepenthes > Nepenthes mirabilis. Next base: position 2,896 of record JAODPA010084033.1, on the reverse strand, counting down.
CTAATGGCAACATAATGCCAGAACAACAGATGGCACTTTGCCATAAATGCTGAATGAATGACGCGCTTTTGGGCTTCAAATTAGGAGATGCAATCCGCTTCTTCTGATGTACCTGGGTTTTGCCTTTGAAGTAAAAGAGAGACCAAAAAAGCTTCATTTTATCTTCTTGATGCAGGACAAAAAAGCCACAATCAGATCTTCAAATGGCTGAACTTGGGATATGATCAGTAACAGTGAACAATAAAAGACTGCTAAGATTTAGATTGAGGGAAGGGCTTGTATGTCATATATTCTGATAGGGTGATGGAAATTTTCAAAGGGTAGATAAGAAAATTTCAGAGAAAAGGGAAAAAGGGGGGTAAAGAGATACAAACCATGGAAATCATTCTGGGATTTGCGAGGAAGGTGGCAATCAAGGAGGAAGTGACAGCAAGTGATGGCCGTGGTGGTAGGAATTTTTGACATTTTTCCTTTTCTTTCTCTTATTTACTTATATTGTTCTTTCTTTTGAAACAAACAAATAATTGTACCTCAGTTTCTTCAAATGTTATCAACCCTTGTACCTGATACTCCCAAATGGTTACCAAATATCATTCAATGATAGGAAAGGCATGTGGAGAAGGTAAATGGAAAGTTATAAGTATCAGTTAGGAAGAGAAAATCAAGGGACTAGATCAAGAGAGCAACCCAACAACTTGTGAAGGATGTTCCAAAAGCCAAATCCCTCAAAATCTTCACCAGCATATGCTAGGATACACGAACTACAAAGTTCAAACTACCTGCCATCAGCAACAGATGGACAGTTTATGATCTTCATCAAGGGGTGAAGCAAGACAATCCCAACATTGCGAAATTGATTGAAACAAAGGCTTTGAATTTCAATTTTACCATTCAGAGTTCAAGACCTTTCAAAGGACAATTATGCTTCATCCTTGCACCCTTTTCTCTGTCTTCTCAAGCTCTCTATCATGTACTGTCCACAAATTTTTTCGCGAAGAGTAGCGCTCAAATGATAACAATACAAATTTAACCTATGCAAGTAGCGCATTGCTCAAGATATCATTTGCATATCTGTAGAGAAGAGGCTGAATCAGTTGCTCCGTTGTGCTTTGACATCTAGCAAAAGTGGCTGCCAAATTTCAGAGAAAGTTCTCTGTGTCAGCTCAGTTTTTGCAAGTACATGAAAGATTTTGGGGGTTATTACAGAATATTGAGATAATAAGTGAGGAATAAATTTGGCCATTTCTTCATTATCATGTGGATGATGTGTAATTATCAGAATTGGTTGAGCTTCACACAGAAGGAATATGCTTATGAAGGGCTTTTAGGCCTGTGAAACAGTGCATATTGCATAATGGAATCTGGCATTATGCAGGAACAGAGTGGCTTAGATTCACATAGATGTCTTTCTCTGGACGGGGGGAAACAATCGCTAAAAGACTGGATCAAAGTAAATATGGATGCGAATTTCCAACTGGATGACATCACGGGAAGCACTAGGATAAATATGGCAAGATTCAGAAAGAGCATGTTAAGGAACAATATGTAAGCAACTCATGCAGAGACTCGGAGTTTATGGAGCAAAGAATTGCAGGCTAAACAGCTGGGGTTCTCCAGAAGGGACTTCCATGGAAGCACGAATGATTGTCAATGGACAGTGAGGCTGTGTGTTGACTAGTTGCAGGAAGTAACCAGTTCAGTGTTTCCAATAAGGATTTCACGCATTTCACTTACAAGCATGCAGACAGAGGTGAGAGCAGGGGAGTATATCAGAGAATTCCTAATTGGCTAGTTGTAAATAGCCCCAGGACTATTAATCGCCTAGTAGTAAATAGCCCCATGACTATGGAACAAAGGATTATGCTGGACTTGGAGGCATTGACGGCAATTGTCAAGCAGCCCCCTGAAACCGGCAGAGGTGGTCATGAAGCAGAGAGTCAGCTCACTGTTGTGAGTAGAGTATGTGATATATGTCCGGGTCTAACAGTCAAGAATTCCATCGTTTTACCTCAGAAAACCTCCCATTCCTATTTCCCTCTAATTTCATTAGCTTGAAAAGAAAACGTCTACTGCTAGAATAACTCAAATTATGAGGATGTTGATAATATAAATAACAACAAAAGGCCGAATTATGAGGAAACATAATACTTTTATTTACCTCATCAACAACACCGCCACTGTCATCACAGACCACGCCATACTCGACAACATGGCTCCTGGGCCGCCATATAGAAGAATCTGGCCCCTCCTCCTTCTCCTTCCGCCGCCGCCTCCTCGCCGGAACAAAGACCCGACCAACGATATCAACAGCTGTCGGCCCAGATAACCTGACGATACCGACAGCAGCCGGTGGGCCCCCCAATGATGTTACTATGGCCGCGATTGTGCTCGTGTTTGATGTTTGGGTTTCGTGGCCCGACCCCGACAATCGCTCATCTTTCTTCAAAATCAGCGTCTCCTCTGCAAATTGAACACACAAGGTTTGCTCAGCCAAAAAGAAACCAACAATTTGAGAAGAAAGATAGAGAAAGAGAAAGGAACACCTTTGGCAAACGCCAGAGACCTAAGTGTTCTGGAATTTGCGATGGGTTTTGATGATCTGGGAAAGAGGACAGAGAATCTACGAATGGAAGACAGTGTGAACTTGACCAAAAGTGAAGTGACTGCTGGTGGCGGGAATATAGGTTTTGGGACGATATTAAGGTGGCTTCTGAGTAAGCGGAATGCCGGAAGAACAGACATTTTGGCCGGGGAGAGACGGCGCAGGCCACTAGCAAGTGCCAGAAAAATGAAAATTTCAGACAGTTCCGGCCTTTGCTCAACCGATTTGGGGCTATCTGATCACTATTTTTGATGTAACGAACAATATTAGGTTTATTACAAAATTCTTTATTTT
>JAODPA010084022.1:0-25525 GCA_025585075.1 Nepenthes mirabilis | reverse complement strand
TACAAGCATAGCTTTATAAATATAAAAAATGAGAAAAAAAAATGTGATTTATTTTACATGCGTATGTCGTAATATTTTTCTGTTTTGAATGATCTGTCAAACCTTTATGGCAATAATGCCCATCATTAGTTAATTAATTAATGTATCCAACCTAATACACAAGCTAATAATTGAAAAGAACTCACGTGCAGTTCACATGAGTTCAAGAATGATCTGCAGAGGAAATAATTAAGGCCGGAATATATCATAACATGCTACTGTCACCTTCCTTCATGGCTTACGTAACGCTTATTTCTTGGCAATATTATCAAATTACATAACACTAATTTGTAGGCTATAATTTTAGACAAGCAAATCATGTTGCTGATTGCTTTGTCGCCATAAATCATCCGTCTTCTTCTTTTTTATTTTTTCTCAATAACTACCGACATAATATAAGATAAGATTGTACATCTAACCTTTTTTATAGATCTCTATATAGTGAAAAATTCATATACTAAACTGCTATGCTTTAAAAGTTATTTTCTGCAGACACCATGTGATGTGTCTTGGATCCAAATTTTAAATAGATTCGGGTCAAATCAATCGTTTGAGTCCGACTCCGTCCACTGAGTCTGAATTTTACACACCACAACTACGAACAAGAGGTCAGGTGACAGCGAAAAGTTATCCCACCGTAAATATTTCGATACTCAAGTCAGTAAACAGCCATCAAAACAAGTAGACAAAAGATAAAGAATACAAAGGAATGCTGGGAGTGTTTAAGATGAGTGGATGCTCTCGCGGAGGAAGCTTTGTGGGCTCTTGAGAAACACTAGTTCTAGGTACTGTGTCCGTTGGGAACGAAATGACGAAGAGCTAGAGAGAGAGAGAGAGAGTTTGTAGTCAAAAGCGCGAGAGCTTTTTCTGCAGAGAGCCTTTGTAAACAAGTGAATGCATTGAATCAAATGTGTCTTAGAGTGTGGACTCCATGGTCCTTTATAGGCACTACTTTGGCCTGCATTCCTTGTGCAGAATGGCTTGATTCCTGTGCTTTGTCAGGATTGCTACCTTTTCTGGTGTGAAGCTTTTATAATAGCAACAGTCGCTAGATTGATTGCATTCCTTCTACGTTTTGAAACCGTTAGAGTTTTCAGTAGACAGGGAATGGATTCTGGTGCTTTTCTTTCGGGATACATGTTGAATCTACTGATCACCGTTGCCATGGAGATTGCCTTCTGTGAAGAACGCAAAATCATGGGAGAAGACCATTGCTGGTCGAGGATGGTCGTGTGGACCAAACTGGGTTTGGCCCACTTCAGACCTGATCTGTAGACGACTAAGTGGTCATACTTTCGGTCAATGGAAGCGTTGACCGCCTTGCATAGATCCAATAAATAAAAACGTTGACTGTCTTGGACCCAAGTGGGCTGTCCGATTCTTGGGCTTCTTCTGACTCATTGGCCTTTCGATTGGTCAACGGCAAACGTTAACCATCCAAGCATTAGTGGGCCATTACGGATCTAGACTGTTCCTCCTTCTTGAGCCGGCCCATTACTGGCATACCTATCACTAGCCCCCCATACTTGTGGCCTGGGACTCCGGCCTTTAGCGTGTTTAGGATGGGACACCTGTGGTTGGGTTACCTTCCTGGTGAGGAAACTGGTGACGACTTGTAGTTGCTGATCATTAGTCAATTTTCTGAAAGATAGCTGAGAAGATCGTTGACTGGATTTGTTGACCATTTAGGCCAAAATTTGGACGACTGGTGAAGGAAGAGTTGACTGGATTGTTGACCGTCTAAGCGAAAATTCGAAGGACTGGTGAAGGAAGAGTTAACCGGATTGTTGACCATCTAGGCCAAAATCCAGAGTACTTGTGAAGGAGGAGTTGACCGGATTGTTGACCGTCTAGGCCAAAATCCGGATGACTGGTGGGAGTTGAAACGACGTGCCATCATGTCGCCGTATTGTCAACTGGAAAGTTAACCACGTGTCTGCACTCGGTAGATTTGCAATCCCGGTAATTAATGTACCAAGGGATCCAAATCGTCTGCACCCTTTTAGGAAGCGACACGTGTCAACAATGATAGGTACACATTTACGAGACAGTTTTCCCTTATCCAGTGTTTACATACCTTTAAGTATTCTGTCCGTTACATTTCAAACTTCCAATGCTTTCCTTCGTCTTTCCTTCCTGAAAAATTCTTAGTGTTCCGCTATCTTCCTCCATTTTCATGGCTTCCCAAATCGCCTCAGTTCTAAACGCCAGTGATGTGAAGAAGTTGTACGTCGAGTACATCTCTAAGGAGATTGTCTTTAGAGTCCCCAACAAGGAAGATCGAGCATGCTCCTCTCCTAAGGGTTGCATCACCGTGTATGAGGCCCACTTGAGGAGTGGGCTTCGTCTCTTGGTCCCTCAGGAGCTGCTCGACATCCTTACCACTCTCCAGGTACCCATCGTACAGTTCCATACCAATGTCGTATGATATTTCTACTCCATATGCATCTTCATGCGTCATCACTCTCGGACAATGACGGTTGGCGCTGTGAGGGTGATGTTTAGCTTTACACAGAGTGGGGACCGGATTTCTCTATCTCCCAAAGACCTTCCAATCAGTTAGGCCATCTACGATTCACTGAAGAATTGGAAGGATCGTTTGTTCTTTGTTCATGTTGCTAAGACGTGGCTCTTGTCTTAGGATTGGGGCAAAGTTCCAAAGGCCTTCACTAGGACACCGAAGAAGGTGGAGATTGCTGCCATGACAAAGCTGTTGGAGCTTGTGAGGAAGTACCCTAGTGACTTTAGGAAAGACCACTTAATTTCTCCAGAGGAAGCCAAGAGAGCACGTTGGGGACCTCCTTCTTCGGTTCAGATGTTTAGGACTCCTCCGCCAGAGGTCTCACAGAGGAAGAGGAAGATCGGAGCTATGATCGTTGGAGACGCCGATGAATCTTCCCCAATCACTACTCCCACCAGTCCAAAGCAAAAGAGGGCTGCGACCGTGTAACCTTCTTCGTCATCCTCTGGGCCAGATTACGTGGCTGTTGGGTGCCTTGCAGGAATGGAAGGCCGCTCAGGAGTTGATGATGAGCTGGCTATAGAGGCGTATGACGCCATGTTGCACGCTATGGTAAGCAACGCCGTGGTTTTGGGGCAGCCTGCGTTGGTGAAGCTGGTACCGGAGCCACAACTTGAGCCGGAGGAGCCGACTTTTGAGCCGCTAACAGAGATGTTGGAGTCAGCCGAGGAGCTACAAACTGAGCCACTGGGGCTAGCTGCTGAGCCGCCCGCTGAGCTACGAGAGCCAGCTCCTGAGCCGCCAACTAAGCTACATGAGTCAGTAGTTGAGCCGCCAGCTAAGCTGATTTTGGAGCTAATCTTCAATTCACCAGTTGTTGAGCTGCCGGAACCAATTTTGAAGCCGATTACTGTGTCGGAGGAGTAAGTTATCAAAAAGTCCGTTGAGTCGGAGGACTCTATTATGGAGTTGTTGGAGGAGTGTGCGGCGGAGTCCGCCGCTGCGTCTGTTCGGGAGGGTGCTATTTCTCGTCCTTTGCCGATGAAGCTTAGGTCTCGTAGGAGGCCTGTGAGGCCGGAGCATCAAGTCTGGCAGGTAAATCTTCGAAGCTCTCCTTCTCCTTTTCCTCTCCATTGTTGTTACTTGACGCGTTTGGTCTTTGCAGGAGGAGAAGGTAATTGGCGCAGTCAATAGGTTGTTGTGCCAAAGGGACCAGGTGATCTCCGACCGGGATAAGGAGATTGCTTGGTTCGAGGAGATAGAACTGCAGAGAGCGGAGCACTAAGAGGACACGACTGCTCTCCAATCTGTGTTGTCCAATCTGGAAGCAGAGAATACCATAATAAAGGAGCAGAATGCCAGATTGAAAGAGAAGAACGTCCTGCTGAGGAAGGAAAATGACCGAACAGTGAGGCGTATCGATCAATTCATGGGACAGATGTCATCATTAGAAAACTAGTTGACTACTCGTATACGCCCCCATGAGGTCTCTGATATACCGGTGGCGTGGTTGTAGGAAGGTGTCAACCTTTGCGGCGCATTGCTTGCGGTTGGTTGACCCCAGCTTTCCAGTGGAGTATTTTGATCCATCGAACCGTTCTGCCCAGTGCCACGAGAGCCTCGTGGGGCAGTCCCGGAGCGATCATGGGCCAACACCTCCTCCCATTGGGGGCTCTACTCTTTTGTAGATTTTGTATTTTTTATTCTTTGGCACTACTGTAATTATACAGATTTAATCAATAAAAGAAGTGTTTTACTAATATTCTGCGTTCTCGCCTTTGATGTCGTTTCATTTATTTGGTCCGGCACCAGCCAGCTGACTTGGCGTATTGTACGCATGTTCGCCATCCATCACAACTGAGACATTTGGTGGCTAGCTTTTTGGGTGGAGCACCTTGCCCTTAGTATGTTGACTGTCATCGCTTGTGCCTTTGTCATGCTTTTGCTTTCATTTTGTCATTGACAGGCTAAAAGTTTCTGCCGCAAACACTTGACCATCGCAGACTGACCTCTCATAAACGTGACGTTAGCGCACACATCGTTGGGCATTGAAACAACATGACTTGAAAGGACGCAACCCTTTGATTCGTGTGTTGTCTTTTTAGGAGGGAAATCTGGCCTATAAAATGGCTAGGGCTTTTATAATTTGCCTCATAGGAGTTTTTCCTCCACCATGGCTGATGAGAACATAATTGATGTTCCCACTCTCCTGAACTGGGGGCCAGACGACACGCCCTGCCCCTCCCATAGACCCTCCTCTACAAAGTGGTCGCATTCTGAGAGCTCTCCAGAGCCTTTCTGCCCTGCTTACCGTGATCGCCCTGGCCTTCTCGTCAAGTATGCCCTAATCTTTTGGCTTTAGGGTTTTGTTGCAACGGTTCGCGCTCCTTTTGCTGACTTCTTCCTGGTTTTTGCCAGCCTCATGAGGTGCATGGCAACTTGGTTGAGATATTGTCCTCAGAGGAGGACGATGTGCCTCGAGAGAGGGAGCGCTCTGTTCGTCTGGGTCCAACCTTCAACGCTGATGGGTGAGAGGATCCGAAAGCGCACCAACAGGCCCTAGAGATGATCGCAGAACTTGAAGGCGAGTTGAGGACGAGGCTTCGCCTTGAAGAGGTGGCGCCTGCTCTAGAGGAGCTGTTCCAGGAGAGTATTTGCTACAGTCACAGGATTGCCTCCCTGGTGGATCCTCACTTCCCCTCGGGTTTCTAGACTCGCAAAATGCTAGTGCTTCTCAGATGTCATACTTAGTGTGGTATTCCGACGGTCACGACCATAGGTCCCGGCGTAACTCTTGGGGAGGTTCTTCAGCCTTGGGGAACCACCAAGCTGAATCATAATATCTCTAAACCCGGTTGGCGCTGTCAGGACTATTTTTGTTCCCTTTTCTTTTGTAAGGTGTTATGAGAGGTATTGTGTACGCCCTTTGCTGTGTAATGTTTATATATAAATGGATGGTGCTCAGGCAGCGTGTGTCTCCTTTTTACGGTTTTGCTTTTTGTTTGTCTATCATCGTAGACTGATCACACTATCTCCTTTTTAGAAGGTCGTCCCGTGTGCTGTTTGAGCCCCCTAAGATCATGACCGCAAATCAGCCACTTTGATGAACAAAGTTTAATTCAATCGTTAGTAGGCCGCCCGGATGACTAGGATTTAGTTACGACTGCCTATAGGCCACCTGAATGATTAGAGTTTAGTTACGACCACTGACGGGCCGCTTGGTGACCAGGATTTAATTACGAGCGGGTGAAAACCCGCTCGATTTAGGGGCAATCTAGGTCGCTTTTATAACCCTGCAAATTCACACACATGCATACAGAAAAAGAAGGAAGCAAATGACATGATACAATGGAAAAACATTTTCGTTTTATTAATGTTAACGTGTATGTTACAAACACACTCGTATGAAGTGCACGACTTACCTGTGCCTTTTACTGGAAATAACGCTTGAGGTAGACCGCGTTCCACTTTTGTGGAACAAACTTGCCGCTCTGGGTCTGGAGTTTGTATGCTCCATTCCACAGGACGGTGGAGACTAAAAAACGGCCTTCCCAATTTGGGAAAAGTTTATTCCGATTTGTGGTTTTGCCCGTAGCCTCGATGCCTCACAAGACTAAATCCCCAACTTCGAATCGTCGCGCTTTTACTTTCTTATTGTAATATCGTGCGACTCGCTGTTGGTAGGCCGCTGTCCTTAGTTTGGCAACATCGAGGGATTTCTCCAATAAATCCAGGTATTCTTGGATTTTTTGAGAGTTGCCTTGTGGGTCGAAGGACTCAACCCTAAGGCTTGGGAGCCCAATCTCAACCGGAATTACTACTTCAATCCTGTAGTAGAGACTGAAGGGGGTCTCACGAGTCGGTTCCTTTGAAGTCGTCCGGTAGGACCATAGAACGGAGTGCAGCTCATCAACCCATGAGCCCCCAATGTCCTCCAGTTTGGTCTTCCGACCGTGGAGCAGCGTAAGGTTGCTGACCTCCACCTACCCGTTGGCTTGTGGGTATGCCACCAAAGTGTGGACTAGTCTGATACCTAAACTGGTACAATACTTGGTGAAGTATTTTTTAGAGAATTAGGTTCCGTTGTCAATCACAACGACCTCAAAAGTGCCAAATCTGCTGACTATGCAATGGCAGACAAATTCTAAAGTGTTGTGCTCGGTAATCTTAGCCAACGGTGCAACTTCCACACATTTGATAAAGTAGTCGATACTCGGGATGATGAACTTCCTTTGCCCTATAGCAATAAAAAATGGGTCGAAAATATCGAGCCCTCATTGTTCGAAAGGCCAAGGAGTCTGAAGAATCCTCAACTCAGTGGGCAGCTGATGGTGAAGATTACCGTGGAGTTAGCAATTTTCACATTTCTTCACAAAGTCGAGGGCATCTTTTTTCATCGTCGGCTAGTAATATCCCTGGCGCATGATTTTGAACGCTAAGCCTTTTCTGCCGATGTGTGATCCACAGAATCCAAGGTGGACTTCGCTCAAGGCGTAGTCTGCCTCCTCAGGGGTTAAGCATCTGAGGTATTGAATTGAATAGCCATGGCGATATAACTATCTGTCAACCATGGTATATCAACTGGCCGTCTTCTTGATTCGCTTAGCTTCGTTTGCGTTGTTTGGCAGTGTTCCGTCTGCCAGGTATCTCTAGTAAGGCGTCGTCCAGCTTTCGATGTTGGAGATTTACATCGCTTCCTGTTCTTCCGTGTTGGGAGTGCTTAGAACCTTCTGCATGTCCCTCGAGTATTATTCTGGGTTTTCGGCCGTTGCTCTCCTGACAAATTGGTTGGCCTTCCAGTTCTCAGCTCTAGGAACATGAACAAGGGTTACCTTGTCAAATCTCTGGCTGATTTCCTTTACCTTGGTCAAGTATTTCGTCAAGTGAGGGTTGCATACCTCGAAACTCCCGTTAACCTGGTTGACGACGAGCTCAAAGTCATTATAGATGGTCATTCGTTTAACCGAGCACTCATTGGCTAGTTTTAACCTAGCCAACAGGGTTTCATATTCGGCAATATTATTGGTGGCCAAAAAGTCAAGTCTAAGGGAGTATTTCACCTTGAACCCGTCAAGGGTCCTCAGGACCACTCCGACACCACTGCCTGAGTCCATAGATGATCCGTCTACGTTGAAAACCCATTTCTGATCTTCCCATGTAGTCCTGCGTCCTCGGTGGGCTGTTCATTAGAAATTAAGGTCGTGGTCTCGACAATAAAGTCGTCCAGAGTCTGTCCCTTGATGGCTGGCCTAGGACGAAATTTAATATCGAATTCTCTCAATTTGATAGCCCACTTTATCAGCCGGCCCAAAACGTCAGGTTTCTACAGAATGTTCTTCAAAGGCTGGTCGGTTAGGACTACCACGCGATGAGCCTGGAAGTAAGGTCTTAGCTTTCGGGCGGAAAAGACAAGGGCAAAGGCTAACTTTTCTATGCGTGGGTAGCACGTCTCCGTGCAGGTCAACGTCTTGCTTACATAGTAGACCAATTGCTAAGAGTCAGAGTCTTGACTTACGAGGACGGAGTTGAGAGTCACCTTCGATACTGTTAGGTAGAGGTACAACTTCTCTCCATTCTTGAGTGACGTCAGCAGCAGTGGACTAACTAGGTACTACTTCAACTCGTCGAAAGCTGCTTGGCATTCTGCAGTCCACTGGAACCCGTTTGTTTTGGTTCCCCTTAAAGCCTTGAGGAAAGATTGGTACTTGTCCCCTGATTTAGCCAAGAAGCGGGGCAAAGATGCCAGTCTTCCTGTTAGCCTTTAGACGTCTTTGATACTCCATAGCGGTGTCATGTCCGTGAGGGTCTTGATCTTCTCCGGGTTTGCCTCGATCCTTTGTTGAGAGACGATGAAACCCAAACACTTCCTCAAGGATACTCCGAAGACGCACTTAGAAGGATTCAGCTTCATTTGATACGCACGGAGCACCTCGAAGGACTCAGCCAAATCGCGAATATGGTCTTTTGTGGCCTTGCTCTTAACGAGCATGTCGATGTACACCTCCAAATTACAGTCGATCTGATTTTTGAACATCTTATTTACGAGCTGCTGATAAGTTGTACCCGCATTCTTTAGACTGAAGGGTATCACCTTATAGCAGTAGGTGCCCTGATCCGTCAAGAACGAAGTGTGATCCTTGTCCTTGGGACTCATTCGGATCTGGTTATAGACCAAGTACACGTCCATAAAGCTCAGCAGCTCATGTCCGGATGTTGAGTCCACCAATAGGTTGATCCTGGGTAAAGGGAAGCTGTCTTTCAGGTAGACTTTATTAACGTCGGTAAAGTCGACGCATATTCACCATTTTTCGTTACTCTTCTTTATCAGAATGATCAATTTTTTCACCAGATTGGATAGCCAATCTGAGTATTAAACTTCTCTGATAAAGCCGACATCTTGTAACTTTTTTACCTCTTCCCAGATGATGATCAACTTTTTCACGGAATGATTCCTCCGCTTCTACCTGAAGGATTTACGATCGAAATCGATACCCAACTTGTAGACTATTACTTCAGTCGGAATCCCAGGCATGTCAGCGGATGTCCATGCAAAGACGTCAGCGTTCTGTCATAAGAACGTGACCAGCTCGTCACACAGTGTCCCGGTGAGTAAGTTCCCAAACTGCATGCACATTTTCGGGTCCTCTGGGTTCAGTGGGATTAGATCGGTTGTCTCACCAGACTGCACCTATTGCCGGGTTACTTCATCTCGATGGTCAAGCTCTCCTGCCGCCTTTATGCTGCCACTTGGAGCGATCTGAGACATGTAGTATGTCCTTCTTGTGACTTGATCGCCCAACACTTCACCAATATCACATATTATTAGAAATTTTATTTTAAGAAGCGGTATTAAAGTGATGGCTCTGAACGCTGTTAGGCACGAGCGACCTAGGATCGCATTGTACATGGAAGATAGGTTGACGACCAAGAAGGTAAGTGTGCGACTCACCGTTCTTGGGTACATACTCAGGATAACTTTCAATTGGATCGTTCCTTGGATGGCCACTGGCTCGTTGTCAAGGCCATAGAGTATGCCTTCGTCAAGTTGCAATTAATTCTTTTTTAAACCAAGTTTAAAAAATACATTGAGGTAAAGCAAATTATGAAAACTTTTATTATCAATAAAAACTCGTTTTAGTTAGTAGTCGACACTACTGTCTAAAACGAGCGTGGATACAAAAAGGAGATATGCATGGGGGAGATTACATGGCTTAAGTCATTGTTGCTAAAGCTAATGACGTTATTTTCAGTGCGTTGTTTCTTCCACCCAGCCTGTTACTCCTTGTGATCCATTGGGTCTTGGCCGGTCGGGTTGCGATCATATTGACCACTCCAACCGCTACCCGGTTCCGTGGTGAGGAAGGCTCCGGTCTTTCCCCGCTTGAGGTTCCAGAGCTTTGTCCAAGGTTCCTAACGAACCTGGTAAGGTGTCCCTTCTGGATGAGCTCCTCGATCTCCTGCTAAAGCGTCTTACAATCTTCTATGGAATGTCCGAGAGATCGATGAAAATCGTAATATTTAGCTAGATTTCCTTCTTCCGCTTTCTTAAGTGGTTTTGATCACTTAAGAAACTTTTTTCCACGAATCTGCATGAGGACGTTAAAGCGCGTGTCAGTCGGGGGCATCAGGTTGATTGGCCCATAATCCCTTCGTTACGGTGCTCCAGTCCTGTGCTACTTCCAGTGAAAGTGATCGCTGCCGCCATGCTTCCTTTTTCCCACATTTGGGAAAGAGCAAGGTTGTTCAATCCGCTCGGGGCGTTTAATCTCATTGGCCTCTTCCGCTATGGCATAAGCCATGGTGATAGATTCCACTTTCCAAAAGGTTTGCGAGTTCTTATAAGTCAAGTGCCTAAAGAAGTCCCCGTGTGTCAAGACAGAGATGAAACTGCCAAGCTCATTTCTTCTATGAGCCTGAGAATTCTTCTTGCCTTCACCACAAAGCGATCTAGGAATTTTTATAGATTCTCTCCCTACTTCTGTTTGATATGGGAGAGATGGCAAGGCTACTTTTCTTCTCGAAGATTAGAGGCGTATTGCGCCAAGAAGAAGTCAGAGTGCTCACGAAAGTTCCTAATCGACTCTGAGGGGAGACGATGGAACCAGATGCGGGTGTCTCCCTTTAGCGTAAGAGGGAAGCAGCGACACATGGTAATGTCCTCTAACCATTGTAGACTCAGATAAGTGTAAAAATGATTGATGTGATCCATAGGATCAATGCTCCCATCGTAAGAGTCAAGAGTTGACATCTTGAACTTAATCAGTATAGGACGGTTCAAGATGCACGCCACGAAAGGAGACCCGTCCAGATCCAGGGTGTGTTCGTCATCCTTGAACATGCATTTCAGGATCTTTTCCACCCTCGAATCTATGGGTACGGCGTCACCAGCTCTTTTGGAGTTGAGGTAGGTCCTCAACTCCTTTCTTTCTCTAACGTGGCGAGTAGTCGGCCGACTACTGCCACTAGCGGATCTAGCGGCCCTGAAGGCTCCCTCCTAAACATGAGGGGAGGCGTTTGCCCGAGAGTATTGGGATTACTCCGTTTTGGGCTCTCCACCGGAGTCCTGCTGCCCAAGCGTTCTTCGAGCCTTAATCAGCTCTAGGTGTGTGAGGCCTCCGAAGAATGAGTGCTAGCCGGCCTCTTGGTCTTCTTGACCTGTTTCTTTTTCTTCTGACCTCCTATCCTGGAGGTCGGAGCAGGGACTGTTGCAAGCGGAGCTCCCTACTGAGCGTTTTCCTAGCAGTCGCAGAGTATTTGGAGTATTCTGTTCATATTACTCATATTCTCCACCAGGTTCTAGAAAAATGGTGCTGGCACACCATTGACCACCTTGTTGACTTAGGCACCAACAGCTTGGCCTTGGTCGGGTGAGGTCATATTTTTAATGGGCTCGCTAACTTGCACTCTGGTATTCACCATTCTGTCCAATGGAAAGTGATGTGAAACTGAGTGAAGTTGTATAGAAAAAGTGGTCGGCTTTTTATAAGCTTCCCACAGATGGCACAATGATGCATCCTGAATCTAAATTTCAAACAGATTCGAATCAAGTCGATCGTTTGAGTCCGACTCCGTCCACTAAGTCTGGATCCTACGCATCACAACTACGAACGAGAGGTCAGGTGACCGCAAGAGATTATCCCACCGTAAATATTCCGACGCTCAAGTAGTAAATCGCTTTCAAAATAAAAAAAAATGAAAGATAAAGCACGCAAAGAAATGCCTGGAGTGTTTGAGATGAGTGGATGCTCTCGCGGAGAGAGACTTTGTGGGCTTGTGAAGAGTACTAGCTCTAGGCACTATGTTCACTAGGAATAAAGTGGCAAAGAGTGAGGGAGAGTTTGCGATCAGAAGCGCGAGAGCTTTTTCTGTAGAGAGCCTTTGTGAGCAAGTGAATGTGTGGAATCAAACGTGTCTTAGAGTGTGAACTCCATGGCCTTTTATAGGCGCTGCTTTGGACTATCTTCCTTGTACAGAAGGACTTGATTCCCGTATTCTGTTGGGATTGATGCTTTTTTCAGTATAGAGCTTTTATGGTAGTAACGGTCACTAGATTGATTGCCTTCCTTTTATATTTTGTAATCGTTAGGATTTTCATCAGACAGGGAAGGAATTTTGGCACTTTCCTTCAGGGATGCGCGTTGAATCTGCTGATAACTGTCACCATGGAGATTTCCTTCTGTGAAGAACGCGAAATCAGGGGAGAAGACCATTGCTGGTCGAGGACGGCCATGTTGACCAAACTGGGCTTAACCCACTTCAAACCTGGTCTGTAGACGGCCAAGTGGTCATACTTTCGGTCAATGAAAGCGTTGACCGCCTTGCATAGATCCGGTAAATGGAAGTATTGACCGTCTTGGACCCAAGTGGGCTATCCTGTTCTCGGGCTTCTCCTGACTCATTAGCTTTTCAATCGGTCAATGGCAAACGTTGACCGTCCAAGCGTTAGTGGACCATTACGGATCTAGGCTGTTCCTGCTTTTTGGACAGGCGCACTACTAGCGTACCTATCACCATGCATTGGACTTAATTTACCCTATGCAACTAAAATATATGTTGATACAGATTAGGGTAAATATATCAGCATAAGAAATACTTACTGAATTCTGTGTAGCAAATACTTAATTCTTCTGTTTGGACTGAACATGCCTCTCACTTGAGGGGATTAACTACCCCTCCCATGCCAACTTATCGGTGGAGGGGCTTTGCCCTCTGTCAAATTAAGGAGCTGGAGGCCTGAAGCTGCCCAACAAGTAGAGTATAATATTTTCAATGGCAAATGACTGGTTTTTAGAGGAAGATCTTTTCTCTCACTTAAAAGGTCAGGAGACATTGTCATTCCTAGCCACAAGGGGCATTGCACCAATAAACAATCTATTTTTTGTCAAGCGAGCTCAGTCTCTCCGTAATCACCTAACAAAGAAGTCTTATAGCTCGGTTTTAAAAGCCGGAGTAAATCTCACCCTTTAACTCGACACAATCAGATATTGACTTAAATATTGAAAGAGTTTTTTTAAAGAAGATCAAGACCCCTTTACCTTGATACTTATGATGCACAATACCCATGTAAAGGCATTCAATTCTGAATCTCATATCGGGCAACCACCGTTTGGATAAGCTCCCATTGAGGTATGCATTAACTTTTGACAGTTAATTTTTTTTTTTTTTGGGTAAATAAAATGAAAGGGAACAATTTAATATGAATTACCCATTTAATTGAACTTAATTTGTTGCAGTTTATGCTAAAACTTCAAGTTAAGATAATATCTGACATGCAAAAGATCACAATCAATGTGACAATGCCATACAAGTTAATGAAATTTAAGAGATTAATTCAAAGGGTGATTTAGATCCAGTCCATAGATCTATGTACATGTACTATTTAGCAAGCTAGCTGGCTATATAAATTAATTTGGTGCATTGCTGCTAATGGAACTTGTTAATTGTAGATGTATGCATTACAGATGTAAGTGTCAGGCACATGTAATGATTTGTTAAAAAATATGATGGTATTAACAAAACTTAGTGACCCAAATGGTTGATTAATAAATTATGTATACCCTTTTTTTTCTTAGCATTTTATTCTCCACTCCCTGACAATGAATTTTTAAACTGTTACTTTGCCACCTAATCTTAAGAATGGTCATAGTTTGAACCAAGTTTATTATATTATAAAAATTATCCCACATTATATGATGCATATTTTGTTATTAATTAAAATATCAAAGGCTACAATATTATAAAATTTTATATGTTTTATTAGAAAAATTATTTTTTAATTAGATCTTGATGGGTCCAACATGAATTTGGGTCGAAACCCAACTGAAAGAAGACGGGTTCGATTAGTAGAGGAGCCCAGACCAGCGACTGCATTCCAGGAGATTCAGAAACAATGCCCACTTGGCACCCCAGGGACATAGCAAATCAGCGTTGCTCGCACCTCTGCAGGGCCGACTATAGGCTGCCGGCGCAGGAGGTGCCGGCTCAGGAGATATCAGCCAATAGGAGATAAGATCAACGCCGACAAGTCGCTTCAGTCATCCCACGCACTCCTCATCTCAATATTCTTACATTTTCATCACGTTTACTTTCACGCGTGCATCTTTCCGTTCCCAGGAAATAATTTCTGACTTGAGCAACGGAATATTTACAATGAGACAATATTCCGCCATCTTCTAACCTTTTATTTGTAATTTGTAGTGTACAGGGCCTAAATTGAAAGATACAGAAACTGGACCCGTTCGTGATCCGACCCAAACGAGGAATCCGAAGACTCCTTAATCCGCACGAGAATCCAGACTCAGTGACACATCAAATATGATATTTGATGATAAGAATAACATTTAAACATATGAGAAATTAGTCATCTTTTTGTCTAACAACAGATCTGTCTCATTTGATTAAGGACCATTGATTATGGTTTGTTAATTAATAAAACTCATTATCGATTAAGAAATTTATATGATGTAGTAACGTTGTCCCTCCCTCACATTCAAGCCAGGGAACTCTTTTTCCTTTTGTTGTCTTCTAATTATTTGCAGTGAAGGTCGACCGGCAGCCTGACATGACTTTGCAGTTTTTTAATATTTATTTTGTGAGTTCCCTTTTTAATTATTATCATGCCTTATTTCCATGTGCAATTCACTTTCTCCTTTAGATTCCACTCTAAAGCCATGACATTTGGTCAAGAAACCTTACTTATATTTTACATCAATG
The DNA here is from genome assembly GCA_025585075.1 of Nepenthes mirabilis. NCBI lineage: Eukaryota > Viridiplantae > Streptophyta > Magnoliopsida > Caryophyllales > Nepenthaceae > Nepenthes > Nepenthes mirabilis. The sequence continues at coordinate 10,812 of JAODPA010084022.1, read as the reverse complement.
CTTTTAAAATTCACCTCCAACAGACCACGTCTAAGAAATTTGCATCAAAATACCTCAAATTTTTACAAACAGATATGCAAAAAAGCCCTATGAATAAGGTTTAAGGGTGGGTTTCTCTCAATAATTTTTAAGTAAAATTCGGACTGTACTGCTAAATCACGACATAACTTACTAGTTTCGATAATTAGCAGAATTGTAGGAGCAGGTTTTAAGCTGAAAGGTATCTGCTGCCAGGATCAATGATGAGGGCAAATGACAATGGAGAAGAAAAATCTATTGAAAGAAAGGATCCTCAGAAAATTCTACATGGGAATTAGGGTTTCTAAGGTTAGGGACTAAATATATCCACAAGGACAGATAACCCACGGCAATAAAATTTGCAGCTTAAACAAAGAGCTCATAGCCAAAAAAAAAAAAGAAAAAAAAAAGAAAAAGAGAATTTAATTCAAATAGATAGTAGAACATAAAACCCATCTCCGTCACCATCCTCAGTTAATGACAATCCTGTCATATATATATAATATTATTTAAAAATACAGAGGTCGAGTGCTCTTGAACCAGATCTGCTGCTTTTCTTACTATAAACAAAACATGGGGTTTCCCCCTTTCACAATCCCAAAACAGACTGTTCTTCTTAGCAGCTCTTCTCAGCATCAATGCCGGCAATTCTAAGAAATCTCCTCCTTCCTCCCAATATCTTCTGCCTCACATTACTCTTCTCTCTAAACTCTCTGCTCTTCCATTTTTCCTTCTCCATTGATGAGCAAGGACAAGCTCTTCTTTCATGGAGGAACAGGTTAAACAACTCCAGAGACATACTAATCTCTTGGAATCCCCTGGACCCAACTCCTTGCAGCTGGTTTGGAATTTCATGCAACAAAAGAGGGAGGGTGATTCAGCTGAGCTTAACAATGCTAGATTTGAACGGCCCGCTGCCCGCCAATCTTCATCCTCTTGAGTCATTGAGCACCATCGTCTTGTCATCCACCAATCTGACCGGAGAAATCCCACCGGAGTTTGGTGACTACCGAGAGCTGATCATGATTGATATAAGCGATAACGCGATCAATGGAGAAATCCCAGTTGATATTTGCAGGTTGCAGAAGCTGCAGACTCTGTCACTCCATACCAACTTTCTTGCGGGACCAGTTCCAATAGAGATTGGAAACCTTTCTAGCCTAGTTTATTTGACTCTCTACGACAATCAAATAAGCGGGGAGATTCCAAAGAGTATCGGAAAGTTGAGGAATTTACAAGTTTTTCGGGCTGGTGGGAATCAGAATCTCAAGGGAGAGCTGCCTTTGGAGATTGGAAACTGCACGAATTTGGTCACGTTAGGCCTTGCTGAAACCAGCATTTCAGGCAGTCTTCCTTCTTCAATAGGAACGCTCAAGAGAATTCAAACGATTGCTATCTATACTTCTCTGCTATCTGGTTCAATCCCAGAGGAAATAGGAAATAACACTGAATTGCAGAACCTGTATTTGTACCAAAATTCTATCTCAGGTTCGATTCCAATGAGAGTGGGTGAGCTTAAAAAGCTTCACAGCCTGCTTTTATGGCAGAATAGCATAGTGGGCTCAATCCCAATTGAGCTTGGAAGCTGCATCGAGCTCACAGTTGTGGATTTATCAGAGAATTTGTTGGTGGGCAAGATACCAGCAAGTTTTGGCAACCTTCCGAAGCTTGAGGAGCTTCAGCTAAGTGTGAATCAGTTATCAGGTAGCATACCTCCTGAGATCACAAACTGCACAGCTCTCACTCACCTTGAAATTGACAATAACGCTCTCTCAGGTAAGGAATTAAATTTGCTATTATTCTGCAGTTCTTCCTGCCTTATGCAACCATATTTTTGGAGGTGCAAATACCGCTATGCATCTAATTGTGCAGTAATTCACGTAACATTTCATACATCACAAGTAGCAAAGAAATGAATATTTACTTGTTGCCCCTAAAAGATAAGGAATAAAAATATCTATAAACGATTAAAAATTATACCTAAATAAGATAATATGAGGAAGAACATCTAAAGTGGTTTAGGCATTTTATATGTAGTCCAAATGAAGCACCAGTAAAAAAGGTGAGAAAGTCTTGTTTAGAGGAAAGAAAAGAAGAAATAGCTAAACCTATAAAAACTTAAGAGTAAGGAGATGAAAATAATTTAAAATTGCCAATATTTTCAGAGTAGAATGACGAAAGCGGATTTATATAGCTGACCTCACTCAATTAGACTTAATGCTTTGTTGTTGTTTAGCTGATCGCTATTGTATATACAGAATTGGGTAAAAGCTAGTGTAAGAATTTCAGGGTTAAGAAGTATCCTCATTAACGATGATCTAATTTTTGTGCTCAGGTGAGATGCCACCAACAATGGGTAATCTGAAGAACTTAAATCTTCTCTTTGCTTGGCAAAACAAGCTGACAGGGAATATACCAGCAGGAATTTCAAACTGCCAGGAGCTTCAAGCACTTGATCTATCATACAACCAGTTTTTTGGCTCAATACCCAGAGAGATTTTTGGATTAAGAAATCTCACAAAATTGCTTTTATTGTCAAATGGTTTATCAGGGTTCATACCTCCTGATATAGGAAACTGCACGAGTTTGTATAGGTTTCGAGTGAATAGCAACAGACTTTCAGGCACAATTCCATCTGACATTGGGAATTTGAACAGCCTAAATTTCCTAGATATGAGCAACAATCGCTTCACTGGAGCAATCCCACCATCAATTTCTGGATGCTGGAATCTTGAGTTTCTTGATCTCCATTCTAATACACTCACTGGTTCCCTTCCAGGAACTCTGCCAAAGAGTCTGCAATTTATAGATATTTCAGACAATCAACTAACAGGTACTGGCCTTTTAAATTTTTAAATATTCTATGAAATATTCTAAAAACTATTCATTAAGTGCCCAAAGTTGATATCAATCCATTTATTATTATAATATATCTAATTTAGTATTTATGATTATCAAGAATTTTTGTTTTGAACTAATTTGAGAAAATTTTTTATATTTTTATACAAATTTTCGTTATTCTCTCGATGTTTTTTTTTTTCTTATGGTGAGATGAATATTTCAACTGCAATAACGTACTGCAGTATATCCAGATCTTTTAACTTCTTGTTGATGTTTAAATCCTTGGAAGGCACATTGACACCCAACATTGGCTTGCTAAACGAGCTAACAAAGCTAAATCTCGGCAAGAACCGAATTTCAGGCAGAATTCCAGCAGAGATTCTGTCTTGCAGCAAGCTGCAATTACTAGATCTGGGGAGAAATGGTTTCACTGGAGAAATACCCAAAGAATTGGGTCAGTTCCCAGCCTTGGAGATCGCCTTAAATCTAAGCTGCAATCAACTCTCTGGTGAAATCCCCTCTCAATTTTCCGGCCTAATTAGACTAGGAGTACTTGATCTGTCACATAACAAGCTTACCGGCAACTTGGACATCCTCACTACCCTGCAGAATCTTGTCTCCTTGAATGTCTCTTTCAATGATCTCTCTGGAGATTTGCCGAACACCCCATTTTTTAGGAAACTACCTCTTAGCAATCTTGTGGGAAACAAAGATCTTTACATTTCAAATGGAGTCGAAATTATGGGAAATGGTGTGCGTGCTCAATCAACGATGAAGCTGGCCATGTCAATTCTAGTGAGCATAAGTGTGGTTCTATTACTTCTCGCAATCTACATGCTGGTTCGTGCCCGCATAAAGGATAACAAACTGGTTGAAGATGAGACTTGGCAGTTGACATTGTACCAAAAAATGGAGTTTCCCATTGACAATGTGGTCAAGAACTTGACATCTGCTAATGTGGTAGGAACTGGTTCTTCAGGGGTTGTGTACAAGGTTACATTGCCTAATGGCGAAGCACTAGCAGTCAAGAAAATGTGGGCAGCAGAAGAGACTGAAGCATTCAGCTCTGAGATTAGTTCATTGGGTTCCATCAGGCACAGGAATATTGTCCGGCTGCTGGGATGGGGATCAAATGGGAGCTTGAAGCTCCTGTTCTATGATTACCTACCGAATGGAAACTTGAGCTCACTGCTTCATGGCACAGGCAAGGGAAGAGCAGAATGGGAGGCTAGATATGATATTGTGCTTGGTATTGCTCATGCGCTTGCTTACTTGCACCATGATTGTGTGCCTGCTATCATCCATGGAGATGTCAAGGCCATGAATATATTATTGGGGGCCAGACTTGAGCCTTATCTTGCTGACTTTGGACTTGCTAGGCCTGTCAATAGCAGTAATGGCTCTGCTGATGACAGGTCTAAGTTGAGCCAAAGGCCTCTCCTTGCTGGTTCCTATGGATACATGGCGCCTGGTATGTGTCCAATAATTTGTTCAAATGAAAATTTTCCAATTCATTTTTTCTCCTTTTATAGCTTTTATTAGCTTTATGTGATTCATGTTTGCTTTTTAGTAGATTCATTTGAGTCTTAAGATACCTTCTGAAAGGTTATAACCCTGGGTCATATTGGAAGATTTGGAAGAATGTTTTGCTCATGTCATACTGATATAATCTATTATCAAGATGAGTCAGGAAGGATTTCGGGTGAGTTTACAGGTCATAACAGAGGTGGGAATCAGGAAGGTCAGGTTGTTTTGTACAGGGATTGTTAAGAATGGGTCATTCAGGGCACCAACTTTACATGTTCATAATATGGAATATTTTGGGATTGGGAATGAAATATATATTCCATGGGTGTAAGGTGAGAATAAATATAACATTGTTTGGTTTTCATAGGTAATAACTATTACCACCATCACGACGGCCACCGCACCGGTCGCTGCCACTTCTCTAGGAATAAATAACATCACCTTCCCCAGTTATTCCGTGGGGATGACTTTCCCCCTTAAAATTCCAACAAAACAAGAAAACATTTTTACCCCGAGAATCAGGTTGGAAAAAGTTGTAATTTCTACCAACCAAACACCTAGCAAGTCACTCAATCTTGCCTCCTTTTAAGCTTGAGGCACCTCCTATCTTGGGTCATTTCATGCCTTGAATCATCTCAGGTTAGGTTTCTTTCTGTCTTGTGCAAATTCGACAGCAAGTTTTCCAAGTATAGATCAAGTGGTTTCAAGTACTTGTTACTTCAATATATTTTCTGTGGTAGAGGCTGATTCAAGTTACAGGAGGAGGTTGCTTTTGGGGTTGGGTATAATTCTACTGACTCCGGCTTCATAATTTATTCAGCAGCTGATTTAATTTCATTTCTGAATGTTGAACAGAACTAGCTTCAACTCAACGGGTTACTGAGAAGAGTGATGTTTACAGCTATGGAATAGTTCTTTTGGAGGTTTTAACAGGAAGGCACCCATTAGACCCAACATTGCCAGGAGGAGCACACTTGGTGCGCTGGGTTCGAGATCATTTTCAGAACAAGGGTGACCCAGATGGCATCCTTGATGACAAGCTTAGAGGAAGAGCTGACCCTCAAATGCATGAAATGCTACAAACATTAGCAGTCTCATTTCTGTGTATCAGCAGCCGGGCTGATGATCGCCCAACGATGAAGGATATCGTGGCAATGCTTAGGGAGATTCGCAGTGTCGATAGCGGAAGGATAGGGCATGACTTGACAAAGGGTGGAGTAGTGCAATCTCTGCCTGCAGTTTTTCCAGACAGGAAGGTGATTTGTCAAAAATCATCAAACGGCACTTTTGCTTTTTCTGATGACTCCATCAGTTAAAACAAGGCCTCAGCTCTCAAATAGTATTGCAGTCTTTGTTTTATAGATGCTAGTAATTGTCTACTTAAAGAAGGGCAGGAAGATGAGCTGTGAAGGCCTGCAAGTGTAGCGGACATCACATTGTGTTAGACAAGTGTAATTTTTGGCAGATGTTGGCTTATATATTGTAATAATAGTAGGTTTTTTCAACCTTAACCTTCCAATTATATAGTAGCTTGAGATAACACTAATTTTTCTATACTCTGCATTGAGGAGAGCATTGGATACTTACTGGTACAACACACATTATGGATTGTGCAAAAAGGGAACAATACTTCATGTAATCATCTCTTAGGTAACATTACTTGAAGTCAGTTAAGTTAATCAGAGCCTAGGTATTATTTTACTAGGGTTCACTAAGGATACTTTAACCTTGAGCAACAATTACTCTTATTGTTGACCATATCTACTTTATACCTGAACAATGCATACTTCATGCAATTGCACTTGCTACCAAACTAGAAAAATTCAAAAACATATAAAAGCAATTCACGGATCATAAAATCTGTAAAAGTATTATCAGTTGATTGTCATGCTCATCTTGCTCAGAAGGAGATCAAGGTCATATAAAACATAATAATAATGCATATAAAACATCATTAAGGTTCATTTTTCTCTGTCAAAATCAAAACCAGCCCCTGTAATGATGGAAAACTGGTTGTTCAGATCAGGGTCATATAAAACATCATTAAGCATTCACTTTTCTCTATCAAGAATCAAAACCATCAACTAGTGAAACGGAAAACTGATTGTTCAGCTCATTAACTTTGGTACTTTTTCCTGTTTTAGCTTGCAATGTTTTATCCATTATAGTCAAATCTGTTAAACCTTTGAATTTGAAATCAAGTCTAGCATTCCTATTCGCGACAAAATTATAGCTGAAAATCCAACACGTAGCTACTCTAAGACAAAGTAAATCACTAGTACGTTGATATCTTCCAATATTATGTGACTTTTAAAGGTCCAAAGATAATATTAGAGCAAATTTGTCCGACGGAATTTAGTTGAAATTTGAATTATCGGTGTTGAATGCAAAAGTGGAAACTTGACAGAATTTAGTTGAAATTTGAATTATCGGTGTTGATAGCAAAAGTGAAAACTTGATGGACCTGATTGTAACCCAAAAAGTGTTACCAACTCAATTAGAAAGGTTGTAAACATGGTGGCCCAGACATATCATTACATCACAGGAGATTATCTTATCCAATCTGCACTGTCAAAGGGGTGTACAAGAACAGCTAAAATCCTGAGTCTTAAATCACCTTTGTTGGCTCAATTCTTCAAAGATACTATTACTTCTCAGGGATATTTACATCAAAGCAATACAACTTACCATGACAACATAAGCACATAATCTTTTTGGGGCATGATGCTTTGCAGCCATGATGTTTGAGATTTCTTGAGTCTTTCCTTAATGAAAAGAGTAATCTGCTTGAGGAACAAAACATTTGCCAATTTGAGTCATGGCCGGCAATGATCAGCTTCTAGAGAGGATACTGAGATTCTAATTTCTTTAAGATGACACTCACAACACCCCAGTCAAATCCACGGTACTGAAGCCATCGTACAATCCGGGCCTTTCGGGACTCATTGGGTGCATTCTGTGAGCGTAGCCATTGCTTGGAAACCTGCACATATAGTTGCTCCATCAAAGACACTGAGACGCCGATTCTTGAATCTTGACCACAGCCTTTGCTATCCTCAAAAACCAGTTTTACTGCCTTCTCCACATCACTGTGACTTACCCCCTTCTTCAGGAGTGCCTGATTAAGACATGAACTTTGAACTTGATAAAAGGGGATGAAGATGGCATAGAATACCCAGAGTAAGGAAGGATTTCATTACTATGCATTATCAGAAGATGTAGCTGCAAACTAAATAGAAGGGCAGACAAGGATTCATATAGTTGACATGGCAGAGGGGGGCTTACAACTTTCTTGTTCATATTACCCGTTCTTTTTTTTTTTTTTTTTTTTTTTGGTGTGTATGTTTGGCAGATATGCTAGCGGTAAATCATGATGTAATCCTTAAGGAGGATCAGGTACAACATCCACGAGAAGGATTGTGTTGTTTATTCATGAGAATAGGAAGAGGGAAAAAAGAGAAAAGAAATGAAAAACAAGTGTTTATACAGCCAGAATTTCAGAGGAGATCAATTAAATTTCAAAGACAGTCCTTCCTAGAATAACATAACCTACTAAAATAGACTTTCTTTGTTATTAGATTTTCTAAATTCCTATTGTTGCTTCTGCACACAGAGCATAGCCTATCAATTCATCAATATTTTGGGCTTCTTTTCTGGCTTATGGACTGAAACTCAAAGATACGAGACTGTATTTCAACAAGCAAAGCTAAAAGCACCATCAATCTGTGGACTTGAAACCTCAATGCCTTGAGCATGGCCTAAGAAATTTTAGGGAAGGTCAGCTAGCCCTGCATTGCAGATATTTTATATTTGATAACTTATCTTGCACAGTAACATTCCATGGAACCAGCATCAACCCCCCAAGGGGCTGTATTTAATATTTCTAATATTTATATATTATTCTTTTCAAATATCTTTTTGAATAATAATTATTGGGTTCCAAATATCTAGGGAAAAAAGATATTGCATTTTCCTTTTATCAAAAGGACAACCATGTTAGCCTACTGTAGTAAAGGAAAAATGAAGGCTCACTAGAAGATGGTTGCATAATATATAAACTTACTTGTTTGATTCGTCTTGGTCCCCAACTTGAGGAAGACCATCTAGAACGAGAAAATGCTTCAGCATACAGAAAATCATTGATCAGCCCTCTACATCAACACGAGAGATCAAACTTCTAGGCAAGAAATATGTGGCTCACCATTTAAACTATTAAAATAGAAAAAATTGTGCGTTCCACATAAAAAATACAAGTCATTATTTCTGATATTACATGAATCAACGGATGCCACAACAAACCTGCTCAGAAAATCATGAATCACTCCATCAACAATATTATGTGGAAAATGCTTTGCATTCAGTTTCTTTCGCAGCTCCACAGCAGTAAATGCTCTGCAAAGCAATTAAATCACATTAAGCATAGATGGGACCAACAAGAAATATTGAAGTAAGGAGAAAAAAACAGCAGGAACAAGTCAAGATAGAGAAAAAAAAAAAAAATGCAAAGAAAGTTATAGGGATTTCAAAGAGGCAGGAATATTGGGATTTCACTTAACATCACTAGATTTAAAGCCTTGTTCGTTGTTCCAGCTTGGCTCAAGAAGTCTAATAAGCCAAGCCAAAGTTTACTTTTGAGATGTTTTAATTAATGGTACAAGCTGGAGAAAAAGTACTAGAATTCCCTTAAAAGCTCGTCAAAATAACCAGAAATCTAGAGCAGATGCTGCTTGGCTGGGCTCAACTCTACTACTTTACCCCCACTAATTGATATAATCACATTTCAAGACATCAAAAATTCAGTAAGATGCAAATCACGATATCAAGACATTGGGGAAAAGAGTGAGAGAGAAGGAAAAATGAAACAATATAAATCACAAAGTGAAGCAGCTTCCAAGCATTGAGCAACCAGAAATGGTGTCTTAGCAGCTGAGCTATGAATTTTTATAATGACTTTCCAAGCTCATTTGGTAACCACAGCTCGCGCAAGAGAGAGAGAGAGAGAGAACCTTGTTGCAAGCAATTCAACTGCCAACTTTTCAACACCTAGTTTAATGCCACGGGACTGTGATTCATGCTCTTCATCTTCACTACTGCCATTATGGATTTCTAACTCCTCATTAACCTCCCCAGGAACTTCAGTGAACTCATTGTCCAAGAGTCCAACATCATAATCAATATCTTCATTTGATTCTGAATATTCATGGAGTTATAAAGTGCATGGTTCAACTATCATATACAGGATCATCCATATAGAAACTTTTTTACTGATGCGCACATCATATTGAAATTTCTTTTTAAGTAAATGATGGATAGGTCATAAAGTAGAGCATTAGTACCACTCTTGGCATCAACAGATAAGTTGCCCATGCTTTTCTGAGTTTCAATTTCAGACTTCTTGCCAAGAATTGTACCGCTATGAGAACCTTCTCGAACATTCAAATTCTCGTACCCAAACATCTTTGAACTAGAGCCCCCAATGATTCGATCTTTTGAGGCAGTAATCTTAGAAGAAACTTCTAACCCAGCAACTTCCCGAGATTTATTAGGAATGTATGTAACTGGGAATGATGAACTACATGATCTGTTTGTCGCACACTTAGCAGCATCGCTCTTCTTCAACCTAAAATAAAAAATGATCACGTGAGAGTTAGAAAAAACTTACTCACTTTGGATTCCTGAAAAATTGAAGGATCTGTTGCATCAGTTATATTCTGATCAGACAATTTCTGTGATCCAAATAGGGCATTCGTAGAAAATCTCAACTTTAACACGCAAAATAGCTTAAGTTGCTATCTTTAATATGAAAAATTTTCTTTCTTGAGGCATGACTTTGCACTCATGGACAGAGTGAATAATGTAAATTGAAAACTCAACAAAAATTAACGGATGACTGAGTGTTTTACTTAAAAATTTACAGCCTTTTTTTTTTTTCCAGAATTGCGATTCCATTATGCGTCTGGCTTCCCGTAAAATGTAGGGAAAGTGCAGCAGAGAACGACGAAACCCTTTTCTACACAGGAAAACAAACAAGTGAAAAGGGAGGAAATGGAACTCATATAAAAATACGTACCATGGAAGCAAAACAAACCCGCGCTGGAGATTGAACGAGATTTTGTGGATCAGACTCCCCCCAACGATCGACATTCATTCGGTATTCGAAAATCTTAAAAATTTTGAAACCCTCGTACAAGTTTTGAATTCTTTTCAAAACCCCAGCTCAAGATTTTGATTTTTGCTTCCTAATTTGGAGAACTTCAACTGATGGCGTACATTCCAGAGGCTCTTTATGGCGCGTGGTGACGGGGAGGGAGGAGGATGGTAGGTTTGAAGGAATTACCGGGGTTTCAATTTTTTACTAACAATTCTTTATTTTAAAGTTGATAAAAAAATAAAAAAATTAAGAGAATACTGAGCTATTTTATCTTA